>JADBJO010009625.1:0-17500 GCA_016801955.1 Conus betulinus
GGGAGTGGAGTTGCAGAACTGAATGTGTGCTGATGTGTGTAGTGTGTGCTTGGTCGCTAGTTGTTCTGTGTGTGCTGTGTGTGAATGCATAAATCTTGCCTGCTACACACACACACCTGCAACATGTACATATGTCAAGCAAAAGCACAGTTGAAAAAAATGAGCTATGTGTTTACATGCAGCCATTGATGCAGTAAAAGTGGAATGTTTCAGAGGAAGCTCTATCTGCAATTCAAAGACGGACAAAAAGAAAACAGAAACAAAACAAAGAAACAAAACAATCAAAACGAAACAACAAACATGCCTAACGATGACTTACAGCATTGACGGGACAAAAACTTCAGTTTCAGAGACCAACATTCAATATCTTGAACCCCCCTCGGGGGAAGATCCCACTTCTTTGCAAACCATCCCTGGCAGCTCATCTTCACAGATCAGCATTGCTTGGGCCACACTCGGGGATAACATTTTAATTAAAGAAGAAGCAACCTTACAGAAACACCATTAGAATGCAAGAACTCGGAAAGTGAAACAACGGAAGCAGAAAATCATGGATGTAATGTTTACAAATTGTAGATCCCAATCCACTGATAAGTGTAATGACGTTTGAGGAAACCTGGGTGCTGGCGTCTTAGATCAATAATAACACAACCCTTCCCTTACCACAAACCTTTCTGACAAGTATCACAGCCTCGCGCGCTTGCCTTCCTAGTTTTAATAGAGTTTGGAATGTATTTCCTTCCCAGGCAAATCATACCATTTCACTAGATTTATTTCTTATCTTGCTGGGAGAAAGCCACCAACAACTTATTTGGGAGTCTCGTCTTTCAATCTACTAATATACACATGTACTGATAAAGAAAGGACGTAAGAACCGGACAAGCAAAGAGTTTTCAGGCTGAATGTTTCTTGAACAAATGTTGGCTTTGGAAGAGCAAGCTTGAAACTGAGATGGAACGGGATCCATTCCCCCAGCCATTTTGATCTAATCCGATTGTGTCCAGAACGCCCATTTTCATGTCTCTGTGTAGGGTTACAGCTAGGTTATCAACTGTAAAACAGATACAGGCTGGACCCAGAGGGCTAGAGGATGCCTCGAAGGACAATCTTCACACCCACCACAGGTACCAATGGCAACGATGCTCTTTTTGCAAGCCAAGATAAAGGTCAATAAGGTATGCATGAGGCTGATCATCTCCTCAACCAAGGACACAGAAGCAGACAGCCAGGAAAAAGAAAAAAAAAGCTTTAAAAAAAAAACAGAAAGCTATACCACTGATTGAAATAAAATATTAGCGCTTCAGTCTACATTGGACCGTTCTGCCTCCAGCAAGCGAAAATGCAGGCACTGCTGCTTTTCTGATACCGGCTTTTTTGCCCGCCAGAAGAATCATATCACTTTAGGAAAGCGCGCATGTTCAATATTACCAGTTTTTGCCAGCATGAGCTGTCCGTCACTTACAAGCTATTAAATCATTATAGTTCTCTTTCTAATGGCCAATCTTTAATATCCCTCCTTTGTGTCGTGATTCTCAATCGGTTCTTGAACAAGTGTGCTGTTTGCTTTCAGAATACATCAATGTGAGGATTTAGTCCATATATGCCCGTTTAAGTTTGAGTTCAATCTTGTTTACATGAAAAGACACCAGTGTTGAGTTTTGTTAGAAGAAGCAATCCAACACTAAATGTCATTTGATCAACACCAAGCAGCGAGACTAATGAAAAGGGAGCCAAAGAAGTTTCAAGCCAGTACTGAAGTCTTCACCTCAAGTGTGGCAGTAGGGCTGCCTTAATGCCTGCCGGGATAAAAAAAAATAAAATAAACAGTTCATACATGACAAACTCCATTCCCTTGTTGGGTAGATGGGATTAATATTTGCCCGTCTACACAGGAAGTGTCTGCAGGAGTATCAACCTGCCTAGGCAGAGAGACAGAGACAGAGGACACAGAGAGAGAGAGAGAGAAAGAGAGTACTAGAGTCAACAGTCCATTATTATATGGAGAAAATGAGCAATTATCCTTGCACAAGAGACATTTTAAGATGCTTTCATCATCTTTGAAACCTTATCCAAGGAGTCTGTCAGATTTTGTTTTGATCTGCAGACTCATTTCAAGTCGGACTTTCAGACTTTAACGTTGTTCATTATGGACCAACTATGGCTGAAATATCAAGCTGCCATGCCATGGTGATGTTACTGTTCAGCAAATAATTTTTGGCTGAGCCCTAATGACGCCTTTCTTTCAAGAAACTGTGCCTTTTAAAGACTCCAGGAATGCTGATGTAGTTTGACTTTCTGGATTCCTTATCAATTGATTCTTCTCTTCTTAATTAATGACTACCTTTAGCTACATCCAATAATGACGATATTCTTTAATCATACCTTAGATATCACATCCAGATGGTTTTCATCTTGATCCCTCCCACTAACCATCCTTTTTCCTCCTGCACACTATCCAGTTGTCTTCCTCCTCTCCTACCTACCCATCTCTTTCACCCACTGTTCCTTCTTTCTTCTTTTTACAACATTCTGCTAGTTGTTGAAAAACCATTTCAATGTAGATGTCTACAGTCATACATATATATATATATATATATATATATTATATATATATAATATATAATATATATATATATATATATCAATCAAATTAACCCAATGACTGGATATTAAGCAGATATCCTTCCTTCTTTCCTACTGCTGAACAAAAAGGATATCATTTGAAAACTAATTGCACGTATTCTTGCATGCCTTTCACAGAGAAAATAGTAATACAGTTCAGATATGTGGCCAGATCAGTGTTGGGTAAGTTGTATTCTTTTCTTTCCTTTGTTTTTTTCTTTTCTTTTCATCCGCAGATCACTGAATATCAGCAGCTCCTCGTCACCAAAAGAAAAACCACTTTCACTGATCCCTGTCAGTGCTGAAGAACAGTTTCCAGGGTCACTGTTGTACAGAGCTAACACACCTTGACCTGTCTGAACAGACAACCAAAGAGGGCATAACTGTTTTACCCAGGGTCACTGTTGTCTACAGACTACACACCTGACTGCCTGTTTGAACATACATACCAAAGAGGGACCTCATGTACATGTTTCAGGGTCACTGTTGTACCAGACTTACACACCTGACCCATCCTGAACATACAAAACTAACGTGGGACATGCTGTTTCCAGGGTCACTGTTGTAAAGACATACACACCTGACCTATCCTGAAACATTGACAACCTAAGTGGGACAGCTGTTTCAGGGGTCACTGTTGTAAAGACATACACACCTGACCTATCCTGAACATACAACCTAAGTGGCTCAGGACCAAGCTCTTGTCCCAACCTCGAAACTAATCGCGACCAACAACTATAATGAACGTTTCAGTGGTATTTATGAAGCAAGACAGACTGACCCTGCAAAACTTTCACAACTTTTACTACCACAGAACCTGCCATTATATACCCACTAGACTTCCCTGTGGTAGATTTACCTCACTGGGACAGACTACTAAGCCGCTTCTATTTGCCCATCCCTACCCCTCATATTACTGGTCCTATCAGCTAACACATTTACCTCCCCCAAAGAGTGCCCCTCCCTGTAAGATATGGGTTTTTCCTGAAGTACAGCCATAGTTTCTTGTCTTCTTATAGTAATTTAGTTTCAGACAAGTAAGACTGCTGCTGCTTTTCAAGACTGTCGCTTTTCTGGCACAGGGTTTTGTCCATGTTTAAGCGAGGATCCGAGCGAGATCCGCACTGCCAATAAGAATACAGAAGACCCCAACTTTTTGAAATAGCTTTTTTTGTCTATTCTGTTTTTTTGTCTTTGTTTATAGCCTGAGATTCAGTTCCACAAATTGAACTCACTCCCTTTCAAACTGATTACTTTTCCTGACAGTTTCAGGGGGGGGGGGGTGGAAAGGGGAGTTTTGATGCCAACTGTCTGTGTGAGACTGACCCCCCCAAGAAGAGGGTTTCCTCTCTTTCAAGATTTTACTTTCTTTATCTCTGAAAAAGTTTTTCTACCATATCTATCTACCCTAGATTCATTATTTTCCAGTAAAGACCCCCTTCCTCTTTAAGACTAGACTTTCCTGCAACCTGCAAAACCAGTGGTTCTGTCTTTTGTACGATGCAAAGCTTTTCCTCCAGATGAATGAATCCCCATGCCTTCATGACTGGCTTTTTTTTTTTCCTTTTTTTTCGGAATATTTGTATTTTCGCGATTTGGTTTGTTTGTGCTAGATTTAACCTCCAAATCAACCACTTGTCCTCCTTTTCAAGACACTGATCTTTACTGGAACAGTTTTAACTTTGTCAATGCGGGCGTCTTGTGTCTAGTGACTAGATTGACCTCCTGATAAGACTACCTCAATCTGTAGATCCTGGCTGTTGGTTTTGAGAGGTTCCACTGTAGTTGTAGAACAGCCTAGTTTGTCAAGCCCAACTCACTTGCTCACACACACACACCACAACACAATGTTCATTCTGTGAAGCTGTGATTAATTTATAGCATCCACATACACATAACAACAGACAAATTTACAATTATTAATTCCCTTGAGCTGCCATGGTCATTGGACATTCTTATTGACATTTGTGATATAAAAAAAAAAACAACACATGTACAGCCACTAAACATCTCGATGAAACAAAAAAAAACAAACACAACACATGTATGGCCACTAAACATGCAAAGTGCTGATGCTGAATTCGTGTTGATTATTTCTCTCTCCCTCTTCCTTCCTTTCCCCCTCCTTCCCTCTCAGGTATTCGAGATTGCCTGGAATAACGAGAATGTTATTCATCTATGTTTAATTTATGTACATTCAGAATTCATCATTCATTTGGAAAGAAAAAAAAATTACAGGGTTTTTTTTTTTTTACACTGTCATGAGAGAGTGGGCATCATTATCAGAGACAGCTACATAGTGGGACAGCCTCTCAGATGAAGTCTTTACAAACTGTTCCTCAGTCCATACCAATCAGACATTGCTATCTTTAATTAAGCATCACACATATCACACTGTGGACTGCGACACAGACCTACGCCCTGTATATCGCACTGAGCTTGAAAGGATGCAAAACAACAGTTTTTCATCCCAGTTTCAAAGTAGACAGCCATCAGGATATCGTGTTCATGTCTGGGTCATCCCGGGTTGCCAGGCGTTTTTTTTTTTTCATTTCTTACAGTAACACGGACCACAAACTATTCCAAAACACATATTGTTGCTCATTCTCTCTAATGGTCACAACCTTTTCCACTATCCATTTACTCTTCTTGAGAAACCTGCCCCCATGGGACGGGCAAAATCGCACGGAGGTTCTATATCATGTCCTCTATGCGCTGCTGTGAAACAGGTCTCCCTCTCTCAGCACTGATTTGTGTTTAAAGCTAGGCCGGGGCATCTACTCCAACGCTGTCTCTCTCGTTATCAATCGCCTCTCCTATACATGGATATATGAGCTTGTTGTCTCCTCTTCCAGACGCTTTCATTTATTTTCTTGTCAAGAATGCCACTCGATGATTCCCTGCTCTTCGCGGGCTCTCTTATTGCTGGCGAGAATGTGTTCTAGTCTAGCCTCGATCTCTTCTGCTTTCTTGTCGATCCTCCATTGACTATGGTGAATGTCAGGGAATGGAAAACCATCCTGGTTTCTTTTTTTATCCATGAGGGAGGGTGGAGAGGGGCCCATGCATGTACTAGGAATCATACTTATGACTATTATTCAACACATATTATCGGAAAACCACACAAAACTCCATCTGCTCCACAGTCTGAATGCTCTGGCTTATCTCTTTCCTGACCTACAACAATACACTATTAGGGGGGTGGGGGGGGGGGGGGCAGGGGCAGGGGGGGGGGGGGCGGGAAATGCCAAAGAGAATCCCCTACAAACACGACACATTTCACACTAACACTACCCAAATAAAAAAAAAAATGTTGATATACATACACATTACTTCCGTCTACTACAAGGATACAGCGAAAGCCCCAGTTTACACAGTCAAGCCACAAACAAACAAAACATAAAATATATATATTATATATATATATACACACACAGCACATGCATACTGGTGGTTTTATATGGGTGTTTATCTTTAGCCCTACAAATCTCTAGAACATTTCCGGTAAATGTAAATCTCCTGAGCAAGCAATTCTCCCCTCATTCTGAAATCTCTGGTAAAAATCTGAAAATGCCTTATCTTTAAACAACTAGACTTTAAAACAAGAACAGTCAAGCGACCTGATCATAATTTAAAATGCTGACAACCTGTTAGCATTACTCTAAAAAACAAAAAAATGCACGAGCTAAGTATCATCTGTGTATAATTGTGGGTGACGCTTTGTTGCTGCCCACAGCTCTCATCTTCTGATGAACCCCCCGTTAGCCAAACCAGCTCTGAGAAGCAGGCCTAGCAGTGCAAAAACGACGTCTTCTGTTCAAGTTTCCGACTGACTAGAAACATGGAATTCATACTGTGTTTCCCAGCCGTGTAATGTTTTTGAACCATTCTAGGAAAAAATGCACAGACCTCCTAGTCATGATCACAATCTGCTGATCAGAGATCCTCTCAAACCTCAGTTTTGCCGCTGACACCAACTGGCAAAAAACTGCCACAAGTCCAAATCCAATTCTTCAAAATTCCTGCGCGACCCAGCTGCTGAGAATCCTCTGAATGTCCCGAAAACAGGTATCTTTCCTATTAAGTGTACGCTCTAAGCGCTCTAAGCTGCTGCTGCCGACATATCCATTAAAGCGAAACACACAAGCAGATCAAACAGGAAAAGTTCACTGACCCCCCACAAAAAAAAACAACAAAAAAAAAGTTCTAATCTCCCCAATTTATTCTGAGCCGACACCAACACAGAAACAACAGTAGAGAAGATATGTACAACCCCAACAAGCGAAGTTTTGATTGTTATACAAAACAGCTGCTGCCATTATTTGGTTTGATATGCACATGTTCATTAGTCCATTAGTAATGGTTTTTTGTTTGAAAGCAGGTGGGAAGGAAGCAGAAGGAGAGAGGGAGCCGCAAGGATCAGCCTGGGTGGGTGTGGTAAACTTGCGCTGGATGCTAGCACTTGACTGGGGAACTTGTTTTCTATACTGCTGGTTGTTCTTGTTTCATTTTGTTTTCTCTTGTTTTATATATATATTAATATATATATATTTAATATATATAATATACATTTTTTGTTAAAAAAAATTGTTAAAAATAAAACAAATACAAAAATGAAGCCATAAAAACGACAAGCTTGTTTGTTTTGCTCGCTCTTTTCCTCTTGCTCTCTCATCAGGATATCCTCCCCAGTGCCACGCTGTCGCTCTTTTAAAGCGTGTGGTACCTAATTCCGGACAAGTGGTTATAATTACAAATTACAATACAGCCCCAGACAACAACACGAGCAGAAATACGAAAAACAGGAAAAGGAAGATCATATGGTACAACCCTCCATATGATGGAAAAGTAAAAACAAATGTAGAAAAGAATTCTTTAAAATCTTGACAACATCATTCCCAAAAGAACACAAGCGCTATGTTAAAAAATATTCTACAAAAAACCATTAAACTATCATACTCATGTAATGCCCAACCTCAAAAACATATTGACTCATGCTAACAAAATGACAAGCAACAACAACAACAGAGAAGGCGAAGGGTGACGAAAGGACATCTTTGCAAACTGCCAACTGTAACTAAAAAAGAACAGTGCCCCTTAAGCAACAAAATTGGCCTTTACAACAACATTGTATACCACCAAGGCTACGGTAACAATCAGAGAAAATGAAAAAGAAACATATTTTAGGGATCACTGACAACCACTTCAAAACCAGATACGCAAATCATAGAGCAGTCATTCCTTTAAAAAAGAAAAATATATAAAAACCAAACAGAGCTGAGTAAATACATTTTGGAGACTTAAAGATTAAAAAAATAGACTACAGCATATCATGAAAATCATAAAAAGAGCAACTCCAGTACAACAATATTTTAAAAAATGCAACTTATGCTCCAACAGCAGAAAATGGTTAAAAATGGTTAATATAGTAAACCCCACCTAGCACACTTTTGAACACAAAAGTAGAAATAATAAACAATTGAGCAGGCACAAATTGGGAAATCATTCTTTGTTAGCCACCACTCCAACCTGAACCACAACCCCAACAAGAACCACAGACCACACGTGCAAGGAATGAGATGAGAGTGTCATGGAATCAGGCTACCACATGCTATAAAAGAGTGACAGCGCGTGCACTGCCGGAGGATATCCTGAATGACAGCCAAGAAGCGCCAAAGAGTCTCGCTGAAACAAGCTTGTCCTGTTTTTACATGCTTCATTTTCAAAACAGTATTTTTAACAGATGTTGCTCCCTAGTTGGTCGAGCGCGATTTTAGATTTTTTAAGGACATTTTTATATTGTTCATGATTATATACATATATATAATATATCCTATAATAAATAAAGGTATGTGCTGGTGGCATCAGCTACATCTATCCTTATGTCTTCAATCCAGTAACCAGTAACATGTTCGTTTTCTGCTTGGTTACCAGCAGATAAGACTAAAATCTGGAATCACGCAGCCAGGTTTTTATTTCATTTGTGTCACTTTCTTTTTTTTAATGCAGACATTGTTGTAGTATGGAACTTATTTTAAACCTGCTAAGACATTGTTAAAAAAGTATAGAAATTATTTTAAACTCTGCAGACATTGTTAAAGTATAGAACTTACTTTAAAACTTGCAGACACTTGGATTAAACTCGGCAGACATGACATGTTAAAGTACAGAACTTATTTTTCAACTCTGCAGACACTGTTAATACTTACTTTAAACTCTGCAGACACTTGTTTAAAGTATAGAACTTACTTTAAACTCTGCAGACACTGTTAAAACTCACTGTCTTAAAAATCGGCAGACAATGTGACAGTACAGAACTTATTTTTCAATATGCAGACACTGTTAACTTACTTTAAACTCTGCAGACATTGTTAAAGTATATAGAACTAACTTTAAACTCTGCAGACAATGTTAAACTCGGCAGACAATGTTAAAGTACAGAACTTATTTGAAACTCTGCAGACATTGTTTTAAAGTATAGAACTTACTTTGCAATCTGCAAACATTGTTTAAGTAAAGAACTAAAAGAACTTATTTGAAACTCTGCAGACATTGTTTAAAAAGTAACAGTTTTAAAGCTTAGAACGTATTTCAAACTCTGCAGACATTGTTAAAGTACAGAACTTATTTTTTCAAATCTGCAGACATTGTTTTAAGTATAGAAATCCTTTTTTTCCATCTGCAGACACTGTTAAAGTACAGAACTTATTTTTCCATCTGCAGACATTGTTGAGTAGAGCCCTGATGATCCAGAGCAAAGAGTACAGATGTAGAAACATGCATCTCCTTTATGCAGACATTTGTCTTCTTTCGCAGGTGTCAGTCCTGGACCCGAGTAAACCAATATCATCCCTGGGGGAACCAGCACAGGGCTGATCATGGCTTCTGGTCACCTGACCTGTCTACCCCCAACCCACCCCATGGATGCTACCCCAGTCTCTCATTGCAGAGTAGCTGTCAAAGGCAGACCTGTGCACCCGGACCTAGCTAAGGACAGCATTTCTCAACAAAGAACAGTCTGTTTTCCTGAAGTGTTCTGAAAACTTCTGAGCACTCGACAGTTTCCTCACTGAAAAGTGTCTTTGCTGAAAGCTTTTTGATGACTTCTCATCTGAAGTTCATTTGCATTTCAGGATGACAGAATAACCGCTGGAGTAATTTTGAAATGACAGCATTTATGTCAAAACTAACTATTAATGAAAAACAAAGAAAATGGGCTTGTACATTAACCTTTTCAATGGCTTTGTACATTAACCTTTTCAATGGCTTGTACATTAACCTTTTCAATGGCCTTGTACATTAACCTTTTCAATGGCTTGTACATTAACCTTTTTTCAACTCTACTCAGTCTCCTGCCTGGCTAATTGGGATGACATGCATTAAATCACCTTAATGGAAGGTGTCATTTATTTAACCTTTAATATCTCAGCAATTATTTTGCTAGGAGCTTGCTTGCTCACAGCCAAATGACTTTGTGCAGCAATTCATTAAAAATTTAATGTACTATGATGTCCTTTGATGCTCGTACAAATTCAAACATCGTTTTAAATTCCCATAAACGGACAAGATAATTTTCTTCAATACCATCAATATCTGAAAAAATGGTATTTCTATCAGATGCAGAAAAAAAAACTTTATGAGGTCACTGAAATAACTGTTTCGCGCAACTATTAAAATTCCTTGTGATATTAGACACACTTTCAGACCTTTTCACGCTTTGAAAAAAAATTGTAATATGGTTTTATTTTTCATTTAGCTTCTCGTTTTTGAATATAAGTTGCAAACACAGTTTCGATCGCCAAAGACTTTGAAATTTTAACATGTTATAGCACATCTTTGATGTTTAATTGAGTTTAGTTTGCAAACTGTTATTTGCATAACACCGGAGTTGATAGATAGATTAGGTTGACAGATACATACATCCAGGCATAGATACATAGATAGTTATAAAAGATAGAAATAGATATAGATTTTTGTTCTGAATGTTGACCGGTGTGTAAAATACTCCAACAGTATATGGGTGTTCAGGTCTGAGAAGACTTAAAGGAATATTTCACCAATACCCAACACTGTTGACCAAGGGCTGGGGGAGCATGAAGGATGGAAGGTGGACAGGGGTGTGGGTAGGGGTAAGGGGAGGCCAGCCGGGGCAGGGGAGACAACTGTTACTCTTGAGTCTACTCAATTTGCATGGACAGCAAGTCGGGCTGGTGAAAATCAAGTCTGGAGGTCTATAGTTTCCCCTTCTAGACCGCTACCCCATCAGTGCTCTCCCTTTATTGATCCCGGGTTCCCCTGGCTTGTGAATGTGCGTGCCACCTGTCGTCGATTTCAATCTTCCCCATCCTAGAGCTGGTCTGTTTCAATGAAGAAAGCATTATCCCTCCCTCACCCTCTCGGGGCGGATAAATATCAAATGGAAATTGATTCTGAGGTAGCCCCCCCAAAACATCCTTTTCTTTTTCTCATTGGTGGAGAAATGTGGGTGGCGGGGGTGGGATAGGGGGGAAGACAAGGGGGAAGAGGGAGAAAGGGTGTCAAAGATGGTGGTGGAGGAGGAGGGGGGGGGGGGACGTTTTGCAAGTCTGCTTGAATTTCTAGACCCAAGCTGAGTAGAAGAGAGACCAGCAAATCTTAAACACTCTGCACTGCCCGATTCTTGTTATAAATGGGGCAAAAAACTCATTTGTCACTGGTGGAAAGTATTTAAGGTATTCTTTCTCACAGTCTGCATATGCATTTTCTGATGCTTTTCTTTCACTGTGAAACCATGGAAAAAATTGGACCTTTACTCTTTGTGATAAAGACTTCAATGTCCTGCTAAGCCCTCTTGAGAAAATAAACAGCAACCAGTGAGTCAGTTGTTGTTGTTGTTGTTGTTGTTGTTGTTGTACCCTGGCTAAAAGACTCCAGGGATCATCAGCACAACCAAAACACTTAAACACTATAGAACATGACAAGACAAAATTCTTTATTTACAAGGATAACAGATAAGCACTGATGCATTTTTTTTTACATCCAGTCAACCTTAGTAGGGACTACAACATGCAGTGAAATGAAAAAATAATGTTAGAATGTACATGTATGTATGTATTCCTTCATTGTTAAATCCTGAAGGATATTTAGATTGAACTTCTACCTCTCAAACCCCTCCTCTTTTTCTCTTTTTCTTTTTTTCTGATGAATGTATTTTGTTGTCATCTTGAGTGACAAACACTATGAGCTGATCAGACATTGATTTTAGGATGGAAGGTGGTCCATGCCGAATGATTCTTTCTGCTGTCTATTACCTATAGCGCTGCTCGGCAACTAATCATGGAAAAACCTTAACTCTGTTTGCTGCTTAAAGCACCTGAACTAACACTACCTAGTGAAGCTGTGTTGATTTTGCTCAGGTCGGTGTGCCTTGCTCGACTGCTGCGAGTGCACGCTGCCGCCTGGCACTGCACGCAACGGCGTTCATGTTTTCTCTCAATGGCGTTCGCGTTTTTAAACGCATCGATTCCGTGATGGCGCTCCTGCGAGACTGAAGAAATTGCATGGAATGTGGTGGGTCGTTTTTCGTTGTTCAATGATTCGTTTCATTTTGTGATCTGTCCTGGATGGCACGCCGGGAATAACGACCACAATCTTTATGCCCTAATTATGCACCACCCACGTAGTCTATACAAAACCATTCTTGATATGCTTAAAACATGTGGTGAAATCATGTCTTGGGGGGGGGGGGGGTGTAACTCTTTTTGTTCGTGCTTTATTTTTTTTTAACATACTTTTAAGCTTTTATTCTTAAAAAAAAAAAAAGAAAAAAAAAAAAGAGGAAAGAGAGATGGGGGAGGGAGCAGAGACATGAGAAAGATCTGGAAAGGACAGATGGGAAGGTGGCGCAAAAACAAAGAACAAATCTGGAAAGGGAAGGGGTGGTAGGCGGACAAAGGAAAAGATGAAAGCACGGTGGTGAAAGGCGGGTTAATGGAAGCATCAGACTGAGATGCCAGAGTACAGGGAGCTTTATGCAGTGAGCCAGAGTAGTCCACAACATAAAACAAACACAGACACACACACAACAAAAGGGTGGAGGTGAGAGTGATGGGGCAGGGGGGGGGGGGGGGGGGGAGACAGACAAAAAAAAAAAGGTGGGAGCTCTAGGGAAAAAGAATAGAAAAAATGGTAAGAAAGGAGACCAGGTGAGATTTTTTTTTTAAATGAAAGTAGGTTATATATATTTAAAAAAGTACCCTTTTTATATGGATTTTGTTCACAGTTACAAAAAAAAAAAAAAAAAAAAAAAGGAAAGAAAAAAAAAAAACGACGACAGGAAATGAAAGTGCATTTTCAGAAAGAATAAGCAAGAGAAAAGGGTAGAAAGAGATGTTAATACTTTTTGACAGAGAAGCTGGAATACTGTCAAGGCAGAAATATTTCTCCTGGACTCATAAACATGTTTCTGTCACCAACAATCAGGCAAAAGAAAAAATGTAAACAACATACACAGTTTTTTTTTTGGCTTGTATACTTGTCTATATTTGCACGAACACCCACAGAGGTACACAAACACATATGCGCAGAAGCACATACATACCACAACCTGACACACTGACTGATACAAACACATACACACATGTACGAACAATGTGCAAGGGGGCGCATGCATGCATGCACGCACACGCGCGCGCGCACACACACACACACACACACACACACACACACACACACACACCACACACACAAAATTTTTTTCTAATTTTAGATCAAACTCATTTCTTCTTTCTTCACTCACAGGTGACAAAACATTCACACACACGTGACTCCCCTCCCCACCCACCCCCAAAGCACAGCGAAAACAACTGATCGTGAGCAAGTTAAACCCACCCACCCAAAATAAATCGATAACTGCCACACCAGCAAAGGACATATAAATTACATTCCTCCGCCAACACCGGTGACAGAGCAAAAAGGTAACCCAATTAATATTGCATTTGCACGGCAAATTAAATTGGGTTTCTCCATGAGGCAGCCAGGGAATGAGATCAATCACAAAGATGGCTGAAGTGGGGGACGCAAGTCTGATGTGGAGGACGCAAGTCTCAGCCCCCACCCCCCACGCTGGCTGCGATGAACAATGGAGAGGCCTGGATCAATAGTACAGCTTGCATTCACCCAGTGCCGCCAGAGATGCGTGTGAGGATTCATTTTCATCTCCGTCTTCAGGGAACTGCCAGAGCGAGAACCACAATGTAAAAAGGAGGTCCACCCACGCCTTCACCCAAAATAAACTCGCTCATGCTTGCCCATCCCAAACACACTTCTCTAACGGCATCCTGAGTGAAAAAACACCACCATCGATGATACTAACAAAGAAAATATTCAGTACTGAAGATCTGAAACTCGATTCACACACACACACTTTATCCAACAGGATGAATTAACAACAACAAACATGAAATGAATAGTTTCAGCTTTTTGGTTAACTAAGTGTGTGTGTATGTGGGGGGGGGGGGGGGGGGGGGGGGGGGGGGGGGGGGGGGGTGTGTCTGCGATGTGATTTCCATCTCTGCACACTTCCTGCCCAAAAGATTTGCTGCAAGCCATATTCTTTTGTCTTACTGCAAGCCATATTCTTTTGTCTTACTGCAAGCCATATTCTGTGTTGTCTTACTGCAAGCCATATTCTTCTGTCTTACTGAAAGCCAAATTCTTTTGACTTACTGCAAGCTATATTCTTCTGACTTACTGCAAGCCATATTCTTCTGACTTACTGTAAGCCATATTGGAATACTGCAAGCCATATTCTTCTGTCTTACTGCAAGCCACATTCTTCTGGCTGACTGCAAGCCATATTCTTCTGGCTCACTGCCAGCCATATTCTTCTGGCTCACTGCCAGCCATATTCTTCTGGCTTACTGCAAGCCATATTCTTCTGGCTTACTGCCAGCCATATTCTCTGGCTTACTGCCAGCCATATTCTTCTGGCTCACTGCGTGCCATATTCTTCTGGCTCACTGCCAGCCATATTCTTCTGGCTTACTGCGTGCCATATTCTTCTGACTCACTGTCAGCCATATTCTTCTGACTCACTCAGCCATATTCTTCTGGCTCACTGCCAGCCATATTCTTCTGACTCACTGCCAGCCATATTCTTCTGACTTACTGCGAGCCATATTCTTCTGACTTACTGCGAGCCATATTCTTCTGACTTACTACGAACTATATTCTTCTGACTTACTGCAAGCCATATTCTTCTGTCTTACAGCAAGCCATATTCTTCTGTCCTACTGCATGCCATATTCTTCTGTCCTACTGCAAGCTATATTCTTCTGTCCTACTGCAAGCTATATTCTTCTGTCCTACTGCAAGCCATATTCTTCTGTCCTACTGCAAGCTATATTCTTCTGTCCTACTGCACGCCATATTCTTCTGTCCTACTGCAAGCTATATTCTTCTGTCCTACTGCACGCCATATTCTTCTGTCTTACTGCAAGCTATATTCTTCTGTCCTACTGCAAGCCATATTCTTCTGTCCTACTGCAAGCTATATTCTTCTGTCCTACTGCACGCCATATTCTTCTGTCTTACTGCAAGCTATATTCTTCTGTCTTACTGCAAGCCATATTCTTCTGTCCTACTGCAAGCCATATTCTTCTGTCCTACTGCAAGCTATATTCTTCTGTCCTACTGCAAGCCATATTCTTCTGTCCTACTGCAAGCTATATTCTTCTGTCCTACTGCATGCCATATTCTTCTGTCCTACTGCAAGCTATATTCTTCTGTCCTACTGCACGCCATATTCTTCTTCTGTCTTACAGCAAGCCATATTCTTCTGTCCTACTGCAAGCTATATTCTTCTGTCCTACTGCATGCTATATTCTCTGTCCTACTGCACGCCATATTCTTCTGTCTTACAGCAAGCTATATTCTTCGGTCCTACTGCAAGCTATATTCTTCAGTCCTACTGCACGCCATATTCTTCTGTCCTACTGCACGCCATATTCTTCTGTCTTTTGCATGTTTCAAATACCTGTCAAAGTACATATGTCTCAAATATACCAGATATCTCAAAGTCGCAAAATTCAATGTCGTTACTGGGTTGTTGTCATTTGTGTGTGTGTGAGTATGTGTGGTGTGTGTGTGTGTATGTGTGTGTGTGTGTGTGTGTGTGTGTGTGTGTGTGTGTGTGTGTGTGTGTGTGAGAGAGAGAGAGAGAGAGAGAGAGAGAGAGGAGAGAGAGAAATTCATTGACAAACACAATGTGAATGTAAAAAGCTGCTCTAATCCATTCCTATATGTAAAAAAACCAGTCACATCAGTATGGAGGTAGAAAGCTGCTTTAATCCATTCCGATGTTCAATCATCAGAGAGTTTGCAGAGACTGGAATCTAAATGAAATTTCCATGTACTTCCCTTCTCTACAAAAGCCCCATTGATCAGAAGCTTAAAACTGATGGCAAGGGAAAAGGGGTTCACCCCAGATGCTTCAACCGCAGTGGGGGGGGGGGAAAACGTTTTCCGGACAGGCATTTTCCACTCATTGACTCGAAGTTAGATTAAGCTTGTTATTTCATAGGGTTGTGCGCCAACGCAAACATTTGGGAGGCCCAGGAATGGTGCATGTTTCATCCATTCCTCTCCGCACCAGGGCTTAAACTTGTGCCACAACTCTGCACCTGTACAGTGGGACCTGTCTCTCAACAAACATCCCCCCAAAATTGAGTCTTAATTCAGAACAGCAGTCTTGGATGAGAGGCAGTTTGGCAGAGGATATTTTTTCCTTCAAAAATCATGTTCTTGGCAAACTGCTGTTCACGTTGTGTATAAGCAATGAGTGTGTGTCGAAACCAGTGATGCGTATTTTGTTCATTTCCATATTCCTCTTTTTCAAAAAAAATGCTGAAAAGCTTTTTGTAATGAGCAGATCCTTACTCTCAGCATCCTGGAAGAGTTTTTTTCTCTTTTTTTTTCTTTTTTTTTTTTTTTTGTTTCCTGTCCGTCTTCAGATTCTGTCAAGCTATACAACCATTTTTCTTCACTGTGATCTAAAATGTGTGTCTTCTGTGTTTACATTACCTTGCACGTCATCACAGACCAAATAATTTGCTATTCAGGACTAACATGTTATCAAAAATAAAAGTTTAGAAATTAAAATCAAAAGAGAGAGACACTTGTTGTTCGAAGGACAAAACCCTAGGGAAACTTGACAACAGAAGGTCTTCAGAGTAGACTCCCCTCTCTCCCCCATCCCATCCCAACCCACCCCTCCCCCCTTCCCAACTCATCCACACACACACACAAGTGTTTCTGCCCTGAACTCCTTACATTCTGAGCTGACTGGGCCGCATCAAGGTCATGGATCCTTGATGCTCTTTTGCTTCCAGATTTTTCTTTCTTAATTCTGGTGCTTCTGGAACTCTCAAACCTGCACATGCTGGATTGCTGATAGACTCAAGACATGCCTTTTCTGATGGATGTCTCACCCACACTGCTATCAGACGCTTGCTCTCAGTAGGAAGATTCATGAAGCTCACTTCAGCTGTCCTGCTATTGCCTTCAGGATTCTGGTCCTCTTCTTATCAGAATTCTTAAGCTGTTTCATGGAATCTACAGCTAATTTTGCCTTGAAGCCTCCTTGCTCCAACCTCCTTTTTTTTTTTTTTTTTTTTTTTTTTTGGCATATGCAGGTTAATACTCCTGCGAACACTCCCTGTATAGACAGCAAGGATTAATCCCATCTACCCAACAAAGGGAGTGGAGTTTTGTCTGTATGACCGTTTTTTTTTAATCCCGCCATTAAGGCAGCCATACTCCAACTTTGGGGGAGGTGCATCCAATGTGTAATGTCTCATCCATACCAATGGCCAAACGGGCCTTTTCTTCCGAAAGTTGG
>JADBJO010009625.1:25000-33359 GCA_016801955.1 Conus betulinus
TGTGTGTGTGTGTGTGTGTGTGTGTGTGTGTGTGTGTATGTGTATGTGTGAGTGTGTGTGCGCGCGCGCGTGTGTTTGTATGTGTGTGCCTGTGCCTGAATTTATGGTGTGTGTGTGTGTGTGTGTGTGTGTGTGTGTGTGTGTGTGTGTGTGTGTGTGTGTGTGTGCGCGCACGTGCGCACATGTGTGTGCACACGTGTGTGCCTGTGTCTGTGTATCTGTGCCTGTATTTGTGTGTGTGTGTGTGTGTGTGTGTGTGTGTGTGTGTGTGAGTGTGTGTGTGTGTGTGCCTGTGTGTGTGCATGCTGTGCATGAGGTGACAGGTGGTGGGGGTCTGCATGCTCACAGAAGCTTTGAGAATGGACAGAAGTGTGTGAGCTGCATTTAAACAGACACATGCAATATAGAGAGTGCAACACATAAACGAATATTTAGTGTATGGAACAGACACATAAACAAATATTCTTTGGTGCAACACATAAACGAATATTTAGTGTATGGAAATGTAGGCATGATTTCTTGGCGAAGGTGCACGTTTGCACGGATGCTATCAACTGATCTTAAATAACACTGAAAAGCTTAGTCACCCACAGCAACAGAAAGCAGTTATTTCATCAGCACAGGTACAAAGCCCTGGTGTTGCCAAACAGATCCGGTTACCCTGAAGGAGGGAGAGAAGGGTTTTACAGGCACTTGACTGTAAATACCAAATCCAGCAACTGCACTTGCACACCATTCCAATTAAAACACCACAGCCCTACCCTCCGAACAACTTTCCTACTTTACAACAGAAAGGTTACCACCCTTCTCTCTCTCTCTCTCTCTCTTTTCCACCTTTCCTTGTCTCAAACTGTGACTTTCACCTGAGGTGAGACTTCTGTTTATGTGACCTTTGTCACTCCCTCCACGAAGGTCGCCACACTCTGTCTTCATGAAAGAAGGCTAGACACAACAATCGTGTGCGTATGTTTTCTTTTTTAGTGTGTGTTTATCCACCACATTCTTCTGTGAAAGGTGGAACGGGATGTGAAGTGCAATGCATGACTGTAAATGCGTATTTTCAACTATGGGACCATGGTTTAAAGCCTCATCCAAACAACTGGGACGGGTCTGCAGTCTGCAATATCATAACTTCTAAAGAGAAACATCTCTTCTAGCTTGGGTATCTCGTATGGGATTCACACGCAGGACCATGGAACAAGTCTGACACCTTACCCACTAGGCCCCCTGTGTCATAACCTTTTAAACTCTTTTTCATAAAGAATGCATGGAGGGCTGTCCGAAAAAGAATCTGCCCAACCCACATCTAGTGGTTTGAATCCATTCCTTTTTACCATAAAATACCAGAATCTGTTCCTTTTTACCATAAAATACCAGAATCTGTCCTCCTTTTTACCATATGATACTAGAAATCCATTCCCTTTTAGGATATTATACTAGAATCCATTTCCTTTTTACCATATTAGAATCTGTTCCTTTCTTCCATGTTAGAATCCGTTCCGTTTTACCATATGACACTGAATCCTTTCCTCTTTAGTATATGATTTTAGAATCCATACCTTTTTACTATATATTAGAACCCATTCCTTTTTTACCATATATACTAGAATCCATTCCTTTTTACCATGTTCACTACAATCTGTTCCTTTTTACCATATATGATACTAGAATCTGTTCCTACTTACCATATGATACTAGAATCTGTTCCTTGTTATCAATCATACTAGAATTTCTCCTTTTTTTTACATATGATACTAGAATCTGTTCCTTTTTATCAGTCATACTAGAATCTTCTCTTTACCATATGATACTAGAATCTGTTCCTATTTACCATATGACACTAGAATCTGTTCCTTTTTATCAATCATACTAGAATCTGTTCCTTTTTACCATATGATACTAGAATCTGTTCCTATTTACCATATGACACTAGAATCTGTTCCTTTTTATCAATCATACTAGAATCTGTTCCTTTTTACCATATGATACTAGAATCTGTTCCTTTTTACCAATCATACTAGAATTTTCTCTTTTTTACCATATGATACTAGAATCTGTTCCTTTTTATCAATCATACTAGAATCTTCTCCTTTTTACCATATGATACTAAAATCTGTTCCTATTTACCACATGACACTAGAATCTGTTCCTTTTTATCAATCATACCAGAATCTTCTCCTTTTTACCATATGATACTAGAATCTGTTCCTATTTACCAGATGATACTAGAATCTGTTCCTATTTACCAGATGATACTAGAATCTGTTCTTTTTTTACCATATATTAGAATCTGTTCTTTTTTACCATACCATACTTGAATCTGTTCTTTTTTTACCTTATAATACTAGAATCTGTTTTTTTTACCATACGATACTAGAATCTGTTCTTTTTTACCATATGATACTAGAATCTGTTCTTTTTTACTATACAATACTAGAATCCGTCTCTTTTTACCAAATGACACTATAATCTGTTCCTTTAAATACCATATGATACTATCCAAATTAATACAGCTGAGGGCATCGTCTAAGGAACTGTTACCCGTGAAACTCTGCCTGGATTCTCTATAGGTCACTGTAAAGGAAAAGGTTTTCACAACAACCATTTTAAATCCAGAACTGAACAGTACCCATCACACAGTTCCTGTAAAGCAACTTTGCAGAAGATCAGAAAAAGCAGGACTGTACCCACATGCTTTAATTTTCTGCAATTTTCGAACCTAGGATCTCACTGAATTTTCCTCACTCACTCACACACCCTCCTAAAATAATGTCATTACATATATCTATCTAGATTTACATGAGCACAGGGCCTTTTTGTTCCCAAATAAAACACAAGACCCTGTCATGCATAGCTGAGCTTGTGACCAATAAAAAAACTGAAAGGAAGGGAAACTTTTATCAACCAAACCTGATCTCAAAGGCATGCAGTGTGTTACGCAAGAAAATAGCCTGGACAAACTGGCAGAAAAAAAAAAAGAAAGGGGGGAACAGAGGAGGGATGGGGGGGGGGGGGGGGGAGGGGTGAAGGGTGAGGGGGGGAAGATTCCAACTACATATTCATCAAAGAGATACACTAGTTTTGTCAGGTTCTTGGTTAAGCCACCCTCCTTGCAGCTATGCTGTTTCGCTACAGGTACATTTCTTCATTTCACCATGACAATAAACAGAGCAGAACAACAACACTGAACACACACGTCTCTGCAGGCATAGTGATCATCTGTGTGTGGTGGAAGGTTGAAGATGGGATGTAGAGGGAGTAGAGAGTGACCAGGGCTTTGGGAACATGAGACTGTGTGTGAGAAGGGGGGAAGGTGGAGGAGGGTTGGGAAGGAAGGAAGGGAATGATGGAGGGATCCCTATACCAACAATATATGATATATATATATATATGCGTGTGTGTGTGTGTGTGTGTGTGTGTGTGTGTGTGTGTGTGTGTGTGTGTGTGTGTACATATATGTATGCATGCATGTATATATGTGTGTGTGTGTGTGTGTGTGTGTGTGTGTGTGTATATATAATATACCTGTCAAGGGGGTCCCTGTATCAACTCTCTCTCTCTCTGTCCGTGTGTGTGTGTGTGTATGTGTGTGTGTGTGTGTGTGTGTGTGTGTGTGTGTGTGTGTGTGTGTATGTGTGTGAGTGAGTGTGTGTGTGTGTGTATAATGTGAGTGAGTGTGTGTGAGCGGGTGTGTGTGTGTGTGTGTGTGTGTGTGTGTGTGTGTGTGTGTGTGTGTGTGTGTGTGTGTGTGTGTGTGTGTGTATGTGTGTGAGTGTGTGTGTGTGTGTGTGTGTATGTGTGTGAGTGAGTGTGTGTTGTGAGTGAGTGTGTGTGTGTGTGTGTGTGTGTGTGTGTGTGTGTGTAACTGAGTGAGTGAGTGTGTGTGTGTGTGTGTCCCTGTGTGTGTGTGTGTGTGTGTGTGTAATGTACCTGGTCAAGGGAGTGTCCCTATGCACGCGTGCATGCGTGTGTGTTTTGTGTGTGTGTAATGTACATGGTCAAATAATGTTTATATCCCAAACAACCACAGGGTCACATCGGGGTTGTAAGCAAGTTAAAATCAGAGCAAGCAACAATAGAAATTGAAATAGCAGAACTATCATTGCCAGTCATCACCTAAACCCAGGGTCCATCAACAACCATGTTCTTGTCTTATCAAATGAAAAACAGGGATCTCCTTTATAAAAATAAAAAATCACATCAGAACAAAGTCCTCAAGGAAGCCAAAAGTAAAATGCTTGTGCTTGTATATATATATATATATATATATATATATATATATATATATATATATAAATATATATATATATATATATATATATATATATACATCCCAGTATTCCATAAGGATGTTTAAAACTCAGTGGTTTGTCGCTCAGTATGTGTCTTGTAACCTCCTCGCCCTTTAAAAGACACTGATGAGTAATACCAATGTGACCTGCACAAAGTCTGCATGACACCCTTTTCCTCTTAACAGGTGGAACGAATTCCTGAAGGTCTGGATGGATTTCTTCTTCTTCTTCTTCTTCTGTGTACGCAGGCTGATACTCCTGCGGACACTCCCTGCATATCAGCCTGCATACACTCCCTGCATAGACAGGCAAGGATTATTCCCATCTTCTCCACAAAGGGAGTGGAAGTTTGTCTGTATGACCGTTTTCATTACCCCGTCATTAAGGCAGCCATACTCCAACTTCGGGGGAGGTGCATGCTATGTGTAATGTGTCATCCAAAACCAACGGCCAAACTGGCCTTCTCTTCCGAAAGTTGGTGTTGGGATTTTACCTGTGTGCAAGATATTATGCGTGCATTCACACACGGAACCTTAGTTTATAGTCTCATTCGAAGGACTGTATGTATAGGAAATGGAGTCAGAACCAATGTTAACTCTGAGGGAAAAATCCCCTGTACCTAAATGGCCCGGCGGAGAACCCACAACCCCAGGATTACGAGTCCGGCGCTCTACCACTGAGCTATTCCGGTCCCTGATGGATTTCAATATTGCTGGTCTGACTGTTTCATTCATCTTTCCATTCATCTTGTCTGAGGTCTCTGACCTATCTTTGGATCTTAGGTTTGAGTTCTGTGAATGAAATGAACATTGCTCAGAGATTACTGCTTCAAGTGAAGTGCTGGTCATTACGTTGCCCCCTGAATGCCAGGCTGGCCCAGAATCATCATAAGAACAATACCGTTACTGTCTTGTTTTCATTGAAGAAAATGACCTCAGGAAAATCAGGATTTGTAATGTTCACATAAATGTAAACCATACGACAGTAAACCATTTCAACAGGGATGATGCCAACAACAAAATGTCCATTCATGTTTGAGCAGTCTGACCACACATGAAGTATACCACCATCCACTGTGTATTACCCTTGAACAAAAAGTAACAAAACCTAGTATTCCATGACTTCCAGACAACAAGATGGTACATTTTTTTTAAAAATCAAGTTCTCTCCAGGGCATCTGACTTTCAGAAGCACCCTCGACATTGTTCAGTCAGTTCAGTAATCCAGCTGTGACCACTTGTATAAGTCCATCATGTTGACAGGCCCCTCAAGCATGGAGGCTACTTCAGGGTTCAAGTAAGTGAAAATCAATATCATGCTCATCACCATAGCCCAGCCAACCCCTCACAGTGCTTTTTGAGGGATGTCACTGCTCAGGGAAAAGCAGTCACATCCAGGAAATAAATAAACAAACAAAAAAGATAAAAGAAAAAAAAACCACCAACAACACTGTATAATTATTTGTATAATAACTCATAGTCATAGTGTGATGACCATTATATTGATGTCCTTCACACTGATGACCCCAGGCCATGCTGCTTGCATCACCATGCTTTACTCATCTTACCCAGTTCTAAACAAGATGCAAAGCATATAAACGTACTCCCAACTTATCTTCCACAAAAACATCCCAAACAAGCATGCGTCGTAATGTATTTTGTCACTGAGATATTTCATAAAGAAGAAAAACTGTTTTGGGCTGTTAAAGCCATTAGTAACGGCTATTCTGGCAAAAAAAAAATAAATAAATAAATAATAAATAAAACATCAGGCATCATCCGCGACCCATAATGAACATACCTCCAAATTTTCAGAAAGATCGGCCCAGGAGTTTTGCCTGGAGCGAGTGGAACACATTTTGACCACACACACACACACGCACACACACACACACACACACACACACACACACACACACACACACACCAGCATCTTCATTCCCATTGTAAAGTACTCCCTGTTCTATAAGAACTGGGAGTACAAAAAAGTATATAAATAAATAAATAGATAAGTAAATCATGAAGATAACAGGGCCACAAAATACATGAAAAACAGACCAAACAGATGCTGCAGACTATACAGGTACGGTCCATTCCGGACAGAGCAAACAGTTTCACTACCTAGCCGCCTGATTTTATTTTGTAAGAAAGAGGCATCGAATAATAAGAACTACTACCTCGTCACCTGATCTTTTAAAAAAGACGAAAAGAAAAAAAAAAAAAAAAAAGACTGCCACTGAACAGTGAAAGGAACCAACGCTCAATAAACATGGTGCAAATTTTCAGTTCATTTCTAAAACCCTCCTCAAGCATTAAAACACAAGGCCCCACAGACGACAGCACAAAGATGGCATGCTAAACATTTTACCAAAAGAAAAAAATATATAAAAGTTTTTCTTTCTTTTTTTTTTTTTTTTTTTTTTTTTTTTTTTTTTTTAAAAAAAGACATCCATACAGGCCATGAAAGGCAATGGACAACACTAAAGCACAAAAAGAGAAAGGCAAAAAAAACGCAATAAAAGAAAGAGACAGAAAGAGGAAATTATTGGCACAGGATTTGAATTTGCAGACCGCAGAGTTCCAATTTACACTGAAAGAGCCCCAAGGCATTCCCTCAAGACACAGAGCTACACAAAATTAAACAGCCAAGCCTACAAAGTCCCTACCAAGTCCACCCCTCAAGACACAGAGCTACACAAATTAACACAGCCAAGCCTACGAAGTCCCTACCAAGTCCATCCCTCAAGACGCAGAGCTACACAAATTAAACAGCCAAGCCTACGAAGTCCCTACCAAGTCCCACCCCTCAAGACACAGAGCTACACAAATTAAACAGCCAAGCCTACGGAGTCCCAACCAAGTCTGGTGTTGAGGCCAAAAAACATTGAGGCCAAAAAAAACAATCTAAAAATTATGTCACCAAGCATGTTTAACTTGTATGGATTTCCATTAGACCAGTCTAAAAAGTCAATCACCATGCATGTTTAGCTCCTATCACATGAAAAGTATGGATTTCTATTAGACCACCTAAAAGTACATCACCAAGTATGTTCAACTCATATCAAATGAAAAATATGGATTTCCATTAGACCAATTTAAAAGTACATCACCAAGCATAAAACAAGGATTTCCATTATCTAATCGAAAAAAAAAAAAAAAAAAAAAAAATGAAACTCATATCCCGTTGAAAGTTGACCATCTTGGAACGCAGTCTTGATGAAATTCCGCAGTAACATGTTTGCTTCTTCGATCAGGCACGGCACGGCACAGCCCTAACTCTCAGTACTGGGATGTTTAATGGCCAGCTTATACACACAGCCTGCGGTCGTGGTCAGGGTCTGTGTCAACAGGTCTCAAAGCACTGATCTTCCAGCATAAGCTGATTTGGGACGCCCCGAGGCTTGAGT
Source organism: Conus betulinus (assembly GCA_016801955.1). NCBI lineage: Eukaryota > Metazoa > Mollusca > Gastropoda > Neogastropoda > Conidae > Conus > Conus betulinus. The sequence goes on from JADBJO010009625.1 coordinate 32,699, forward strand.
GGGGGGAGAGGGGATGTGTGTGTGTGTGTGTGTGGGGGGGGGGGGGTCCCAGCAGTTCTGGATCCCCCATCCCTCTGTCTCCTTTCTAACTGGAGGCGAGGGGAGGTTGGAGGGAACAAAATCATGATGGGTAATGGACAGACACTTGTTATCTGCCAATGCACTTTAATGAGTACGGTGAAGCGCCCCCCTCCCCCCCTTCTCCTAGCTCCATCCCTCCCTCCCTCCCCCCCCCCCCTTTTTTTTTTAAATACAAAATACAAAACCTGCCCCTTGTCACCCCCCTCCCCTCTCCATCATCCTCCCCCCCTCTCCTCCCCCCCCCGCCCTCCTGCTTATATAAACTTTGTTCAGAGTTTACAGCATCCCCCAAACTCAGTTTGGAACCTCCCTCTCCTTAAGTGTTAAATCTGCTCCGTCCAGTTTGCACATCAACCTAGTGTTGTGATATTTATAGCATGTTACACCTCAGTGTTCATGTATGGCTGTGTTTACAATTCAAGCACATCAGTCATACACACTTGCAGTTTTATAAGCAGTGAGATTAGTGAGGCTTACATATCTAATGTCCCTTATTCATGAATGAAAAAGATTTTTCTCATGACAATCAAAGCATGTGCCCTACATTTCAAAGTGGCTTGAAGACAAAAAAAAGTATGGT
>JADBJO010009625.1:45403-57903 GCA_016801955.1 Conus betulinus
TACAAGTACAGTTTTCTACACTGATGAAAGGCATGTCATATTACATTATATGCAAAAACCGGTGACAAAATGAAGTATTACATTCTGTGATGATGAGACCAAGTAATGCCATTTCTACGAACTAGAGGTGGAACCCTACCAATGGATGTTTTGCTCAAAACAGAAACCAAGTTAGACCTCATATGCTCAGTAAAGCATCACTTTAAATCAAATGTTTAAGTCATACAGATGATGTACATTTTTCAACATGTAAACAACCTCTTAGTAAATTGAAGGGGGAAAAAAGGACACTGAGATCACACTGTCAGATACAGCATGACTGTTGCATGTATTCATCATATGACTGTTGCGTTTTCATTATTAAGACTGTTGCGTGTATTCATCATGTCACTGTTACTGTGTTCATCATGTAACTGTTGCTGTGTTCATCATGTGACTGTGACATGTATTCATCATATGACTGTTGTATGTATTCATCATATGACGGTCGCATCAGGTATTTATCACATGGCGGTTGCTGTGTTCATCATATGACTGTCATGTGGTATTAATCATGACTGGCGCATTTATTCATATGACTGTTTTCTTGTATTCATCATATGACTGTCACATGTATTCATCGCATGTCTGTTTGTTGTATTCATCAGATTCTGTTGCTGTATTCATCATATGACTGTCATGTGTATTCATCATACGACTGTTGCTGTCTTCATCATATGACGGTCACATATATAAATTCATATGACTGTTGCTTGGTGTTCATCATATGACTGTTACATGTATTCATCATATGACTGTTACATGTATTCGTCATAGACTGTTGTATTCATTATACGGCTGTTCTGTGTATTCATGACTGTTTATTCACAATACGACCGTCACATGTATTAATCATACGACTATTGCATGTATTCATCATATGACTGTCACATGTATTCATCATATGACTGATGCTATATGGTATCATATGACTGTCACATGTAGTCATCATATGACCATTTGCTGTATTCAGCCGCATACGACTGTTGCATGTATTCATCATACCACTGTTGCATGTATTCATTACAGACTGGTTGCATGTATTCATCACACGACTGTTGGATGTATTCATCACATGACTGTTGCATGCATGCATCATATGACCGTTGCATGTATTCATCACACAACTGTTGATGTATTCATCATACCACTGTTGCTTGCATTCATCATACCACTGTTGCATGTATTCATCATACCACTGTTTGCATGTATTTTTCACACACAACTGTTGAACGTATTCATCATACCACTGTTGCATGTATTCATCACATGACTGTTGCATGTATTAATCACATGACTGTTTGCATGCATGCATCATATGAGCGTGGCATGTATTCATCACACAACTGTTGAATGTATTCATCATACCACTGTTGTATGTATTCATCACATGACTTGCATATATTCATCACATGACTGTTGCATGCATGCATCATATGACCGTTGCATGTATTCATCACACGACTGTTGAATGTATTCATCATACCACTGTTGCTTGTATTCACCATACCACTGTTGCATGTATTCATCACATGACTGTTGCATGCAAGCATCATATGGCTGTTGCATGTATTCATCACACAAACTGTTGAATGTATTCATTATACCACTGTTTGCTGTATTCATCATACCACTCTTGCATGTATTCATCACATGACTGTTGCATGCATTCATCACACAACTGTTGCTTGTATTCATCATACCACTGTTGCTTGTATTCATCATATACCACTGTTGCATGCATTCATCATATGACTATTGCATGTATTCATCACATCACGGTAGCATATATCCATTATATGTGAGTGAAATGTCTGTAGACCGCCTCTCTTGTTTTCAAACGGATTCTTACAACAATGCTTTGGAAAGTAGACAGACATGATCATGCACAGGTGCAACCAAGTTTGAACCTAGATGTACATGTATGACACGAGAATGTCAGACAGGCTGTACCTGACACAGGATCTATGCTAATGAATCCTAAGTCCCCCCAAACGTTACGATCACTATTACTGCAATTACCGTTACTACTTTTCCCTACAGTAATATCAATGTTTACATAAATGTAAAGAGAGTAATACCTGGAAAAAAAATTGTCAAAATATGTTGTACAGACTGTTAAGATCTTATTTGAAAGATCATTTATAAGGCTCCGCCGAAAAACATTGACAAATGAATCACAAGACAAAACACGACGCATTTTGACCTCTTAGGACTGTTAAGATTTCGGCTTTTTTCCCCCCACTGATTTTGACATTTTGCAATGTTCCTGTAAAACATTTTGTTCCTTCTGAAAGGGGCATTTTTATACTGTTGCAAGTGCCTGTGATTGACCCTCTTCTCCCTCCTGCTCAACAAAGAAACAAACAAAAAAAATCAATTAAAATGTTTTTCTTTGTCATGACAAGTAATTCAGATCTATGAATTCTTCTAGAGATCTTCACACTGTAACTAAGCAACAAAGGAAAAAAAAAAAAAAAAAAAAAAAAAATTGGCCCACCGACTATTGGCACTTAAAATAGTGTCTGACACTGTGTGCTATTATTACACTTATAACACATCTCTGACACAGTGTGTTGGTGCATGTACATTTAAAACATTTTTCGCGCCTCGATTTACACCTAATCAGGAGTTTTTCATCAGACTGTGTGCCCACACACACACACACACACGTAACACTAGCACATTCTCTCTCTCTCTCTCTCTCTCCTCTCTCTCTCTCTCTCTACTCTCTCTCTCTTCTTTTCACACACATTGCATACGCACAGTTTTCGTACTGCATACCTTCGTGACACTCTATTGGACAGAGGCGCCAAATTTGGTACAAACTGGCCTATGTTCGTCGCAATAGAGGAAAAAAGATATAAGGAAGTCTTTCAGTTTAAGACGGGCCTTCCCTGTCAACAATCCCTCATTATGTAAAGTGCCGCTTCTAAAAATCAACCGTGTAAAACGGCACTTCTCAGCTCTTCAAAGTCAATTTGACCTTTTGACAGTCGAAGACCCCAAATGTTTATGACTGAAAGAAGTCCTGACTCCGACTGAATGGGGACACACACATTCGCGCGCGCGCGCGCACACACACACACCACACCACACACAGAGTTATAAACTCAAGTCAGCCACACGCAATATAACGGGATGGGATGATACGAAACACCGTCTGGTGAAACAACCTTTCAAAGTCATCCGGGGTTACAAAACGGGACCTCAAGGTCACAAACCGAAGCCTACGTGATATTCCACAAGCAACCTGGGCGCTATGCTACACACACTACACACCCTTCGCCAGGGAGTGAATGGACACATACTTTTTGTTATGCTGATGCAAGACCCCGCACAGTTCCACACACTCAGGCAGGTAGGCGTTGTGTCAAAACAAACCAAAAAAAAAAAAAAAAAAAAAAAAACCCATTTGCTGCCAAACCTTCTGGTGGAAAAATTCGGGAACTATGGGGATGAAAGCGGGTTGGGGTTGGCTCAAAGAGGGGGCAGTTCGAATCCCCCACCCCCACCCTCACACGCTTTAGTTGACAAATGTGGGGGTTTACAATGAAAATGTCATTTCCATTCATATACATGCCAACACCCACAAATCACTATTCGTGGCTTTACTCTGTAAGACTGAATCACCCCTATTCAAAAATGATCCCCAAACTTCACATATTTAAAAACAAATTCAGATTCGCTATTTCTGGGGGAGGGGTGGGGGGGGGGGGGGGGGGGGGTGGGGGGGGGGGTTTTCCCACTTAATTCGGAAAGTCAAGAATAACTCTTAATCAGGGAAATCCCATAACAATTTGGAAGGTTGGCTCACATTTATGCAGTAACTTTAAAGCGGAATTAAAACTCATGAGTTGACTAGCTGCCAACATGTTGCTTAATCTTTGTATGTCCACACACATTCAGAGGTATACATGCAATCATACACACCACACACACACACACACACACACACACACTACAGTGTGTCGTGTTCGCCTATTATAGTTTGCTCACACAGTTTGGGAATAGTTTCAACCAGCAGCTTCACTGTCTAACATCTCACTACTGTCTCTACTACTGAGGGAACCGCGAGAATGTCAAACATTCTCAGCAAATACACATTCCAAACCTAATCTTTCAAATTTCTCTCCCTCTCATCTCTCTTCAAATTCTCTCCCTCCCTCTCCTCTCTCTCTCTCTCTCTCACACACACACACACACACACCACACACACACACACACACACACACACACACACACACACACACACACACACACAAGCATACAAACACAAAAAATGGATGTGCTCACTCTTTCCCTCTAACGCTTAATCACACAACACGCACCCCACACACACACACTGTAATACACATACACACACAAAGACCCTCCTGCTCTCTCTCTCTCTCTCTTCTATTAATCACACATACACACACACTGTGATACCCACAAACACACAGTGACCCTCTTACATTCTCTCTTACATATACTCCTCTCTCTCTCACGCACACCACCACTTTCTGCCTTTTAACACAATTTGGCACACGTCAGCCTATTGATCCAAGCCTATTATATTCACAGGGGTGGTCTGGACAACAAACACACCAGTGGGTGGAGTTTTATCCTCATTTTTTTGTTGTTTGTTTGTTTATGTGTGTTTATGTGTGTGTGTGTGTTTGGTGTGTGTGTGTGTTAGAGAGAGAGAGAGAGAGAGAGAGAGAGAGCGCTAAGTTATAGACATACGTGAGTGTACACTTCTCACCTGTTGAAATCCTTTATTCCATTCATAACCCTATGCCAGTTATGTGCTCAAGTGTTCAGCAACAGACACGTGCACACACTTGCGCAGGCATGGCTGCACACGCACAAAAGCAAAGGTGACGCACACACAACACTGATGCTGGCTTCCACCCAGCTTGATATCACTTTGTGGGCTCCATAACGTCCCTCTCTCTCCTCTCTCTCACCCCGCCACCCACCCCAATCACTTTCTTTTTCATGGCTGCTGTGTTGATTTTTTCTTTCTGAATTGGGCTGTACTAATTCTGATACCATTAGTTTAAATGCTTCAGCCTTGACTCCCCTTCTGCATCCTCCATCGTCCCCTCCCCCTTCTCCTGAGTTCTCAGGTCTCTTTCACACACTAGAAGTCAAATTCACTCATTCATGCTTTTTTATGAAGTATGGGGTGGGCAAATTTATAAGGAAATGACCACAAGTCTTTAAAATGCATACTACCTTGAGTTGAAGCCATAAAATCTGTTAATTAAAAAAAACACACAAAAAACCCAGGGAGAGAAAATAAACTCATTCAAGATTACCATTTTCAAAACATCCATTTCATACAGTTAAACTTGTAATTTTTTTAACTTTACCCATAGAAATAATTTTACTCTAGGTAATACAAATACATATATTTCTTGCAATTATATATACACACTGCTTTAAAAGATTACTGTGTTTTTTCATTGCTTTCTTAGTTGGGGGGGGGGGTGGGGGGGGGGGGGGGTTGAGGGGGGGAGAGGGAGAGGGGGGTTATCTGGTTTGTTTCCCTAGTCTGATTTTGTGTACCAAAGTTTTTCATTTTCTAACCCTTTTCCAATTAAACCAGAATTACCGAACAGAAACTGAACATTTCTCTGTTAATTCAAACTCTGTGATTCCAGGGAGCATTTATCTGGTCTGCAACTGTTTGTTGTTGTTTTGAGCAAACATGTTCAACTTTTTGTGTGTTACTGTGTTTTTTGCCATTGACTTGCTTCTTGTTATGTGTGATGATCCGGATTTGTGTAAATGAACATTGTTCTTTTCTGAGCCAAATGACATTATTTTGTTCAGTTCATATTGATCACCTTGTGTGAAGGTCACATTCTCAGCCATGCCATAAAAATAGGCCATTCTGAAACAATATATGACAGTATAAAATAAGATGATGTACTTCCCCAAGAATAAATATTGCAGAGTCTAGACAAAACACACTCACTCAGTACTCAGTAACCTAAGTTTACCTTTAGACTTTGATCCATGAAAAACACTAAATGCAAGAAATCATACTGAGTGATTCTTGGTGTCTCTGCTCGAATATGTGCACATATATTGGACAAATAAAACTTCATGGAAACATTGAATACGTCCCAAGCTGTGACGATTTTACAATGCTGAAGAGAAACAAACAAAACCAAACATTAGCATTTGCTGTTTTTGTGGTCCCTTTCGTTTTGAGAGAGGTGGGGAGGAGGTGGGGGTGGGGAGTGGGTGGGGGGACGGAGTAATGTGCTGGTGGCGTTACGGGCTGGCTGACTGTTCACTGTTTCGGTGGCGGACTACGCTGTTAGAGTAACTGAACCGTCGGACACACACTGAGGCAGTCACTCTCCGTGAGGTCACATGGTGATCGCCCTCCGTTCTGTCCGCTCCCCTAGGCCCGCTCCTTGACCCCTGCAAGGTTCAAAGTCGGAAAGTTTTGCAGACGGGAGGGCAAAGTCCAAAACTGTTACTAAAACCAAACATGAACACCAATGCTACCAGTCTCACTAGCGATTCTAAGTTATTCTTTAAACCGGCAGTTAAAACGCGAAACATAATGCCAACTGAGGGCAATGAACTGTCTAAAGTTTCGGATTTTTGGTGAGGTTGTAGTGATTGTGAAACGAGTCTCTGCGATGTACTAGTACGTTTGAGACCGGCACAACACACAACACACGATTACATCATCACCACACGTTTTGTACCTGGATAGCCTGCCGGACAGTTTATATGCCCCCCCCCCCCCCCCCCCCCCCCTCCCCCCGTTTACGGTCGAGGGAAATGGAAAAAAAGTTCATAGATTACGAGAATCATATCTCTGACATGGCACACACTAGTAACTCCCCCTTGATACGCATAACACAGCGTAGCATCTTTGTGAAAACCAGAACATTTCTATCACAGAGTGTGGATGACTGAGAGCACACACCGCAGCGACCTTGTCGGGTTTGCCGAACAAGGAGACAGACGGTTTCCTTCGACTTCGTTTCAGCGCTAAGCGATGGTTTGTATTGATTGCTTTCCATTGATTTCACGTTCCGCTAGCTTTGTGTGCGCTCCCGTAACACAGTTTGCGGGCGTCGGCCAAGTCCTCTCTCTGCACTATATTTTTGGGTCACGGTAATACCAGCCCTTGCGCCATTAACGGTCCCGAGAATACTGGGTACAAATGCTGGAGCTGGAAAAACAATCTCTTTGTTCTTCTGAGAGGTTTCTAAAAGGCATTGGATACTGATGCAAATGACAAAGGGATCAGTATTTTGCATTCCCCAATGAAAATCGAGTTTATGGTAGCTGCACACGCTAATATAGGTCTACAGGTATCTTCACACACACACCACACACCCACACACACACACACCACACACACACACCACACGTCCAGCTCTCTCCACACACACACACACCACACACACACACACCTGACAAACAAGACTTGATCACACATGCATAACTTGTCATTCAAGTCGTGAGTGTATGGCTGAGTATCACACACACACACACACAACCACACCACACACACACACACACACACACTTGTCATATTCTGGTTTACAGTCCATATTAAACCAAGGTGGTACAGCAGACTGCCTGGGAAGTATGTAGAAGGGTCCCTAACACAACTGACACCACCAGGATACCTCTATGCTAATTTTCATGGCACTTACAGGTATTTGAGAAACACACAAGTAGCACACAAAGTCTGTTTGTGACAATATCAGTGTGAACTCAACCCATGACTCTCTTCAAAACAAACACCCATGACACCTGTCCATGTGTCCCTGCACAAAGTTGTTAAAAGAAATCCTTTTTTTCGTCAATAAGCATAGACAGACATTCCAGGTTCGAATCCCACTGATGCCTAAAAATATCAATATACCAACCTTGGTCATTTTGCTGCTCATCTTCAGTCTAATATCACCATTGTTGTGAACAGACGTTAAATTAAATCAATCATCAATCAATCAATCAATCAATCAATCGATCATGCTGCTCATCATCTAACTTATCGTTTTCTGTGCTAACACTAAAAAACAGATAAGTCCTACGCTTCCCCTCTCCTGGCGTATTATCCCCGTCTGCTGTTTGTCTCTTGAGGTGGACGTGGATATAGACCTAAATAACCAGATCAAATGGAACAAGCTCAGTCCGAATCTCAGAGAAGCAAGATTCATCCGGATGTATCCAGACAAGTAATGACACAAAACTTGGCTGCACCAACTGCATTAGTTCAACGCACTTCCACGAAGCTACTTTAGCGCTGTCTAGAGTCTAGACGATCTAGGCTGTCTAGCGCCACGTGGATCGTTGTTTCACCCGGTCAGTAAGCACGTTCATTATTCCTTAAACACCCCGTAACAACGATCTTTAATGCCTGAACTATCTACCTCTGCTATCTGCACGCTTTAGTTAACGCCTGGCACTTGCTGCTGCTATCGAAGTATCATTCTTTTGAATCTGATTCGGTTTTTAAAAAGGCCCTACGACGTAAACAAAAATGGAAGAACCGAGATGGGGAGGGGGGGGGGGGGGGGGGGATGCTACAACACACAAAAACTAAGCTTACCTACTAATTCATCACTAGCACTAGTTGATTGGTATTTAGCGGCAAACGTTATTTCGTCTATGTCTTCAACCGGTGGCACACTACAGCGGTACGACAGCATCCGCGTGATCGAAGGATTCCGTTTAGTGGTAGCCCACAGTGACTGACGTCTGCTTGTGATACAGCAGCACAAGCATCCGAGAAGACAAAAATTCGACAGACTTGCCGTCAGCTTACCTTTACAACTGATGAATACGGAGGCGAGCAAACACTATCTCCGAATGGTGAAAGCCACTTTGAGAGCACACGGCTTTCGTTCACGTTGTGTCTCTTTCATAACATGCGGAGATTCAGCACATGCTGCGAATCAACCGGAGACCAGCGGTGGCGGGAACTGTACGAGGAAGGGCTCGGCACACCACGCGCGGCCTGCGTGAGAGGAAACTGCGGGCCATTTTGATTGGTTGCTTGAACAATGATTAAAAAGAAAAAAATGTACGATAAGCCAATGAAATCGGCGGTTGTTCTACGGGGGAAACCCGAAGCAGTTCCCATTGATTTCAATGTGAGGAAGTGCGAGTAAACTGTGTAATGAAGGAGTCTAAAGCAATGTGTGTATGCGTGCGCTCGCGCGCGTGTACCAGTGAGTGACATGGCTTGTTGGTGAGAAGGGTGGCTGTTAGCTGGCTTTGCAGATTTTGTTTTCATAAGGCTTGGAAGGTTTTTTTGGGTTTTTTTTGAACAGAAAGCTTTTGTATCGTACAATCTTTCTCCCACACACACTTTCCCCAATTCTCCCCCTCCCGAGCCCCATTCACCCCCCCCCCCCCCCCCCCCCCATTCCCCCCCCTAAACCCCCCCCTCACTCTCCCCCTCCTCCACCCCCAATCCACTCTCTCTCTCTCCCCCTTCTCTCTCTCTCTCTCTCTCTCTCTCTCTCTCTCTCTGGTGGTAGCTGTTCTTTTTGTTTTGTTTGCCTTCATGTTGTTTGTTTGTATCACCATGTTTTTGATGCATACGTTGCAGCATATCATTATGTTATTGCTTCGTAGAGTAGTAACGGCAAGTATGAAAAATGGCTAACAAAGCCTATACTTTTATCGTTATAACATAAAGAATAATTCTCTCCTCTCTCTCTCTCTCTCTCTCTCTCTCTCTCTCTCTGGTGACTCGACGAAACGACGAAACAAAACGCCGCGTGTGAGATTTCGAGAAAATGTTATGCCCAACTGATAACCATCGCACACGCGAGGCACATCCGGCTCACAATTTTGATCTGTCCGATTTCGTAGTCTAAGCCAGAGTCCTCAGGGGACGTAACTAAATTTAGTGGAAGGGGAGGGGGGAGGAGAAAATTAAAAAGAAAAAGAATTATTAAAGCAAAAAAAACAAACAAACAAACAAAACAAACAAAGAAATGAAAAAAAAAAACCCAAACCAACAACTACTGCCAGTACATCATTTCTAAAAGATTTCTTTTCTGACTTCTTGTCCTCACGGGTAAACATTGACCTCGTTTTGTGTTTCAGTCTTAGACGTATCAAGTAAGTGGTTTTCGAGCAGCATGAAGCTGCCAAGAATCAGAAAATGTGTTGGTTGCTTTAAAAACCGGTTGGTTTACGTCTCTTTCTATTTCTATAGATATCGCGGAATCAAGCGGGTGGTACACGACTTGAAACTAGAGAATTACGTATCTATTTTTACTACCCAACCCATCTCCTTAACCCCCTCACTCCTCATCCCACCTCTCTGTTTGTTTGTTTTAAAATAAATTTGGGCAGTACCACGCTGTACACACACACACACACACACACACACACACACACACACACACACACACATGCTTCATGAACATGTACTTTTCGGAATTTCCACTGTGGAAAAATGAAAACCTATCTGCCTACTTTTTAGGAAACCCCCTTTTGATTTGTGACATTGTTTTAGGACTTGTTCAGAGTACCATTTTTAGATTCCTTTAATAATTGTATTTCCACGTTTAAATGTTATTATCCTGTTACCTTTAGCGTCCATCTGAATTTTAAAAATGTTATTCTAGTTATGTTATAGGTTGCAATTTTTATTCATGTTAACATTTTTCCCTCCGATTCCCATTCTAATCCTCCTTTTTTTCTTTTTTTTCCCTTTTCCATTTACACTTCTTTTTTTTCCTATCTCACTCTTTCTCTATCTCTTTATCTCCTTTAGTTGCCTGTCTATCCACCCCACTCCCTTCCCCTCCTCCTTTACTACCATGTTTATTTATTTATTTTTGGTTGTCTAAAATCACTTACGTGTAAAGACATTAAACTGAAGAACACACACATGCTTCGATCTGCCAGTCACAGGCATGCCAACAAGTCTAGCGGAAGAGCTATGAGTACTGTTTCTGACCTGAAAACAGTAAATCTAGTTGCAAAGTGAAACGACTGCAGGCGGAAATCTAAACAAATCTTAAAATAAATGTCAGCGAACCACGCCCAGAGAAACGTGGACAAACGAGTCACAAGACAACACACAACGCGTTTCGACCTCTTAGGTCTTCCTCAGGTGAAACAAAGACGGACAAAATAACGAAAATGCACTTAGCTTTGATCGCTTCAGATTGCTTCTGAGTTCAGCGCAAGGAAGGCGTTGAATGGCGTTGAATGACGTTTGAAAATCTAAGTGCATTTTCGTTATTTTGTCCGTCTTTGTGTTTCACCTGAGGAAGACCTAAGAGGTCGAAACGCGTTGTGTGTTGTCTTGTGACTCGTTTGTCCACGTTTCTCTGGGCGGTTCGCTGACATTTATTTAAGATTTGAAAACAGTAGAGAAATGATGTGCAATCGAATTTCCAGCTTAGAAAAAAAAAAAAAAAAAACGGTACAAAATCAAAATGAAAAAATTGACCTGATCACAGAGAAGAACAAAATGACGACCATGGTCAGCGTTGCCACTCAGACTGTACGGCCAGTTAATACGTCATATGCTGAAGCAGTCAGTTCTGGACCAGTACCATCGCCCGCGGAGCAGCAGAAGAGTGGCCCTCAACAAAAAAGAACGACCAAAAAGCCCCAAAGGCAAAGAAAACGCCGATTCCATGAAAAAAAAATAGAACACAGCAAAAACAGCGAAGTGACGCAAAGAAAAAAAATTACGTCACGGAGACAGCAAAACGTCATAATTCTGCGTCTAGAGGAAAGAAGAGAGAAGAAAGGACTGAGTCTGATATGACCAGTCTGTTTTTCATACACGATTCTGTGACAAGCAATGTCAATGATAAGAGACTTGGAGATTCCTTTAGATTCCAGGCACAATCACTGAAAGCATTCAAGATCAAGGACATCCCAACAAACATTTGAATCGGCATACCAAAGACACGACGCGCTACTGATCCACTGCGGAGTAAATTATTTAAAGTCAGCATCTCCCAAGAACTGCAGTAAAGATCTGGTGCTATGTGTCAGACGCATTAAGAAAGAAAATCCTGGTCTCAAAATAATCGTTAGCAAAATAACACTGGTCACAGATACTCAACTGAATAACAAGAGAGATCTGTTCAATGCCCTCCTGACATCAGAGCTAAGTGAAGACAAGGACATCAGCCTGATCAGCCACAATGACCTGCGAGCGAGCTCCTGGCATCTCCGTGACGGCCTCCACCCCACCAACAGTGGTGCCAGCGTCCTGGCCAGGAACACTGGACGTGACGTGAGAGACTGCTGTGGAGCCAACCAGGTAGACCCGACGATCGCGGCACCAGCCATTCTGGCACTATCAGCCCTACCGGATCCTCCGTTCTACAGCCTGGGCCCCTGGAGCAACAGGTTCAGCGTGCTGGGCGACTGCTGAAAGTGGAACTTTGCAAAACACCAGCACCACTTGTGACTATAGCATCACTCACATTAATATTTAGATTGTAGCA
>JADBJO010009625.1:75403-77903 GCA_016801955.1 Conus betulinus
TTGCCTGGGCGTGCCAACCAACGGTGTTTACCCCCATGAAACAGACTGATCACTTTCCCTTATTCATGTGAGCTCCCAATCCTGACAGATTACTTCCCTTGGGGATTTTCTCAACAACCGTCGTTTTGCATTTTTTGGCACGTTTTCCCCCCCCCCCCTTCCCCCAGTGGAGGAGGAACCCCCCAAATTCCTGTTTGCCGCCCCCCCCACATTCACTTCCGCCAACTCCTCCCCCTTCATCATAACTGACTCGACCTCAACTTGTTCCTACTCTCTCTGTCTCTGTCCTGTCTGTCCTGTCTCCTGTCTGTCTGTCTGTCTCTCCTCTCTCTCTCCTCTCTCTCTCCTCTCTCCTCTCTCGTCTCTCTCTCTCTCTCTCTCCTCTCTCACACACACAACACACACACAACACACACATAATGGAAAACGATACTGCTGACGAGAGAACGTCGTTCATGGGGGGGGGGGGCGGAGAAGGGAAGTTGAGGGGAGTTGAGAGGAGGTTCCTGGCTATTAAAACACACACACACACACACACACCCACACACACACACACCACACACACACAACACAACACACATTACAATTTTGGCACAGCCCCCCCCCCCCCCCCCCCCCCCCTTCTTCACTGCGGGTTGAGGGGGGGGGGGGGGGAGGGACCCCAAATTCCTCTTTTGACCCCACACGATCTCATATAACTAATCCGGCCCTGGTGGAGCACCGAACCGTGAAGTCAAAGTCACAAAGGATCATGGGCAACGTGGTTTATGGCAAACGTGATATATAAGACTGGGCACATGGCAAAGAGAGAGAGAGAGAGAGAGAGAGAATGAGAGAACTGCATAGCGTTTGTGCGTGCATACATGTGCTTGGGGCGTGCATCCGTTGTGTGTTGTGGTGTGTGTGTTGTGTGTATGCGTGTGGTGCGTGCATGTGCGTGCGTGTGTGTGTGTGTTTGTGTGTGTGTGGTGTGTGTGTGTGTGTGTGTGTGTGTGTGTGTGGTGGTGTTATGTGGCTAGGAGCTTGTTACAACTGAAGACAATCCCCCCGCGTAACTATGCAGAGCATAACAACATTTTTGATGTAGCCTTGGTGGTTCTAGCCCATGTCAGTTGGCCTGACAGAGTCTTAAGCCAAGGCGGGCAGCTGAAATGAGGAGTCCATAATCGTGTTTCAACAAGAATGCTACAATTTGTAGCCCAAGGGAGTGGATGGGGGGGGGGTGGGGTTAATGGTAACTTTTTAAGGGAAAAAAAAAAACCCAACCGTTTCCTGTCAGATCTCTAACCATCGCAGAACAATATTCATCTTGTTTGTTTTTAGAAGTGATGTTGATTTTTAACAGAAGGGATTCGGATCAGTCGGAGATTAGATTGTTGAAACTTTGTTGTTCAATTCCGCCTCTATTTACTATATTACCAATGCGCGCCGGGTTACGCGAGAAGCCAAATTCTGTAAACACTCCCTCAGGATTGGTAGCTAACCAACAGGTGAACAGCGGGGTTTATTAGGTACCAAACCGTAAGGGAGTTTACTGGAGAGTTTGGCGAATCAGGGTAGACCGACAAATAGCTGCCTGTCATTGCATATTCATGATGAGACTGTGATGAAAATTAAGGACATGCTTACACACTCCATTCTCTGATTATGCTTCTTTTTATTTTTTACATTCCACTTGTTTGTTTACTACCATGAGATAAACATTGGTTTTTTATGGGTAAAGGCCAGAAAGGAATTTGGTTCAAATTATGCAACACGGCCATTTCTATGTACCATAAATAGTAACATTCTCTGTTTGGTACGTTGAAATGCTCGGCATTCTCGTGCGCCTGTCATGCAAAAAGAAAAAAGCAGCTTTACAGGCTGTTGTGTCTGAAAGCCCTCCACACAGGCAAAGCGCGTGCCTATTAGAGTCCAGAGCCAAACGCACACAGTTTTCTTTTTCTTCTTTCCTCATCTTTCGTTTGCTCATCACCATCCCAGCAGGCGGCGTGATCTATCTTAATTCTGTGTGGGTTTTCCGACCCTATAGCTGAAAAAAAACAGTACCAGGTGAAGACTGCAATCGAAAGCCAAAAAGAAAGAAACAATAACAGCAGGAAGTGAGAAGATGACGGAGAAATAAGATGACATAAGGCAAAACCATGAACAAGGAAATAGTCGTTGCGTTTAAAAATTAAAATTAAAAAAAAAAAAGACAAATATCTCTATCATAATAGTAATACCTCTCTGTCCTCTAGTAATACTCTCTCTCTCTCTCGCTCTTTTTTTTTTTTCTCTCAGACACTTCAGTTGTATACCCACCAAAGGTAATATGACTGTCAGGGGAAATCACTCTCTGAGAGAACCGAAGGGGTAGAGACGCGCCACGTAGCTATTTTGGCGGCTGGTGTGGGATTCGAACGTGTGCTCTACCGCTGATCCAACCAGGAACTCCTAAATGGACGGTAAGAATCTATATTCTACGACGATATAGATACTATCAACTAGGCTTTCAGCG
>JADBJO010009626.1:0-24566 GCA_016801955.1 Conus betulinus
TAGCACGAAAGCCCGCATCGTCGCCCTTTGTCCGAAATGCGCATATGAGTTGGGATCCCTTCGTCCCAAGAGGGTTAATAGCTTTCAAAACGTTTTTTTTTTTTCGAATTTGAGAGACCCCCATGAGGACGATACTCAATCTTGAAGATATTGACTTCTACCACAGGGACCGTGATTTCACTCTGCCCATTGGTTCCCTTTCCAAAAAAAAACAAACAAAAAAAACAACAACAAGAAAACACAATATAAAGCAAACAAACAAAACAACACAAAAAGAACAAGCAACAACAACAAAACTCCAACGGATCTAATATATATATATATATATATATATATATATATATATATATATATATATATATATATATATATATATTTTTTATTTTTTTTTTTTTTTTTTTTTTTTTCCATTAAGGTTGAACACGGTATGAATATATTTTTTAAAGCATGATGTGAAACGGATCACTTCATTTTAAGGCGTGAGAGAAATGTTTTTGACGTAATTTTGGCTCACAATATCGTAAATTTATGTGTGACTATCTATTCAGAAACAAAGAAAAAAAAAAATGGTGGGATTCAACACATTACCTTTGTTCATGCATTCTCACGTACAGTCTGTGGAAATATGCAACATAAGGAAGAAATAATCGTGCAAGCACGAATCTGTGCAGCCATTTATGCAGCTATCCCCATCATTACATTTCATCGTCGACCTATTTTCGTTGCTGTCATTCCCTCTGTCAGGTAGATGCAGGTGGGAGATGTTACATCTTCAGCGGGTTGATTATTATGGGCATCTCTCAAATAAACGCCGACAAGGAATGCCAAAGACACGGAGCTTCTTTAGTCAGTTTGGAGACTGTTGAGGAGATGGAAGCCTTTGTGGGACTCCTGAAACAAATGCCAAGTAAGGAAAAACGTCTTCTGGATTGGTTTGATGTCAGCTGTCTACCGCAAAGAGAAGACAACCGTGAACACTATGTAATGATCCTCTTTCTATCTTTCCTCCTTTTGGATCCTTTGCTTTCTCTTTCACCATCATCAGATACATACTGTACACAATAGTTGTGGTGTGTTGTGAAGAGACAGACCATTTTTCACAAAAGCTGCGTGGGCAATGTGTTACGGACTGGCCATTTGTGTTGAGTGCTCAAGTGCAATATGAGTTGAGTTCTGTAATCATTACAGTTTTTTTTTTTATTTATTTATTTTATTTATTTATTTATTTATTTATTTCGTAATAGTGGAGGGGTTGGTTTGGATTGAGGCTGGAAGGATTTATACTCATCCTCTTACTTGTTTCCTTCATAAGAGTTTCAACATGTGAGTTTACGTTAGAGATTTGGTGAGTGTGTGTGTGTGTGTGTGTGTGTGTGTGTGTGTGTGTGTGTGTGTGTGTGTGTGTGTGTGTGTGTGTGCACAGCATTAGTCCCAGTTTGCGTCCCAAGTAGCAGATGCTGTGGAGGTGATTCACGAGTTCATACTGAGGTATCCTGTACGTTTGTTCAGTCACAACAGTCGAAACAAATATAAGCTGTCAGCAGTTACAGTGAACATTTCGGGCCTCATGTTGTGGAGTCCATTTTGACTTTTTTTTTAATAACTAACAGTAGTAGGGGTGCTTTTTTTCGAAAATGCTAAGGTCCTGGTGAAAACATATATTGATCTATGGGCTGAGAACACTGCAGCTGTTCTATCCCGCTCTTCAGTTTTAGGCAAGGTATAGTGTGTTAAGGATGTTGTATTAATGAGAGATGCTTTTGGTTATTAGATGAGAGACTGCTTTTGGTTAGTCCGTGTCATATTGTATTTACAAGTTGCGTGGGCATTTTGTTTGTCTGTGTAGTTGTATTCTGTACGTTCGTGCAAGTGTTGGTTGCTATTTGATAGCGTTTGTATGCTTGGTCGTAAAAGCTGGTATTCCTTCTGTAATTACATTTCCACACCTCTGCCCTACAGGTGAGAAAAGGAAATTTCATTAAGGATAAATAGTGTGAATCTAGTGAACATGTCTCACGGCATTTGCTTTTGTTTAACTTTGAGTCGCGGACATTGTGTAAATTTTGTAAACTCTGTTGACCTTTTCATGTAGCGTGCCAGATGCACTGTTGGGAAACGGATTTAGTTGACAACGGCTCCGTTTTACTATCGTCTGTTTTTGCTCTGTCGGGAAAAACAATGCATTGCAGATACGTTGACATGAAGGCTGCTCCAACACTTTGATTTGAGAGCTTCTCGAAGGGTTTTGGCATGACCGCACATTTTCTAGAATTATCTGAATACGTCCTCTATAGTGAATATGATCCATGAATTATATAGCTTTTATTACATAAATCAGCATCGCAGGCACGCCAATAGGAGTTCTTTTTATGTGTTTTCAAGAATTCTGGTTGTATCATCTCTCATATTGTCAGAAATAATGCATACGTGAATTCACCTTCTGATGCCTTTCAACAATGATTCAACAACTGTAGTGTTTTATTTTGAGCTCATTAGGGATAATAAACCAGATAAGGCTAAAAGAAAATTCTCAGATCATACTATTCAGTATGTCATCCATGTAATTCTACCATTTAGGTTTGTATGCAGGGAAACAAGGTTCCTTTGGAACATCCTTATTTAGAAACAAAATAGTTACACATAGGATGAATGACAAGCTTTTAAGCGTGAAACATTTTATAACGCAATATCAATCATAATACATACACTCAAATATAAAGGTACTGCACACAATGACAATTTTACATGGGTTCGAAAAAAAATATGTAGCACATGATTACAACCAATCATCATATACAAGATTGACTCTTTTGAAAAGTGGGAAAGAAAACCAAAACGTTCATGTTAGATTAATGTTAAAACAGATCAATAAAATTGAGAACGGTGAAACAATATTCACTTTTTCTCAGG
This sequence comes from Conus betulinus, assembly GCA_016801955.1. Classification (NCBI taxonomy): domain Eukaryota; kingdom Metazoa; phylum Mollusca; class Gastropoda; order Neogastropoda; family Conidae; genus Conus; species Conus betulinus. The sequence goes on from JADBJO010009626.1 coordinate 2,911, forward strand.
AAGATAAGAACTACTGTGACAGGTGTACTGTCCCCAGGGAAGAAAATATTCAATCAAGCTTTATCTGTAGTTAAGTGATTTACTACAGTGACTTGGACAGGATTTTGAAAGAGGGAATTGTAAAAAAAAAAAAAAAAAACCGCTTCAGGTCAGTTTTGCATTGAATATTGTTTCATTTGCTAATGACGACCAAACAAATGTCTTCATAACATTGCATTTGTAGGCAAGTACTGCATAATCACGCCTGTTATATAATCAGTATTGCGCCATGAATAGTCCCTCTATTCGATTGTTTTTTCGCATTTTCATACTATTTGTACGACTCTGAATTTAGAATATTCCGCGTGGTTGTGGAAGACAAAATGTCAAGTGACAATTCCCACATTTCTTAGTGTTGACACATAACCTGCACAGGATAAGTTTTCAGTCATGTGTATTTTGAATTCTGCCAAAAGAAAACTTTCGAAAACAACTCCAGAATTTTGTAGCAGCACTTAGGACATCTTGCTCTGTCTGCTGCTGCTATTTTTACTCGCGTACACTAACTTCCAGATCAGTAGAGACAAAGTACCAGACATCGACCGCTACGGCCGTCCTTGGACAGTAAACTACTGAAAAGAACATGGCCAGGATTGATCAAAAGAAAAGCGAATGAGTACAGGGTACTTATATATCAACTGTAAAAGTTCCGTCTGGAAGCACAAGCTTTACCCTCCATGAAGATGTTTCGTTTTTTGCAATGCTCTGCCTACTGGGTGCCACTTAAGCTCACTGAGGAACCGACCATGTGCGAGTCATCAGAACTGGAGATGAAACGTACTTCCAGAGTTTCGGGGGACTAGTAGCATAGCAAAACAAGCCACTGTCACTTTCTCGTTAAAACTTTACCACGGCAGTTCTGCACCGCTGCCTGACTACGTTTTCAATCAACAGGTAGTTCTTCAGTCTGCACACTGCTTCGTCATTCAACAGATTGTTTTTCAGTCCGCAGAATACCTTGTTAATTGACCGAATGTTCTTTAGTATGAGTCCACTTTTCAGTCAGTCAACACACTGCAGACTACTTCGTCGATCAGCATGTAGTTCTTTAGCCTACAGACTACATTGTCAGTTAATGGGTAGTTCTTCAGTCTTTAGACTACTATGTCAGTCAGCAGGTACTACTTCAGTGTCCAGAATAATTTGTTGATCAACAGGTAGTTCTTCACCCTAAAGAACACTTCGCCAGGCAGAAAAGTCCGATGTCAATCAGTCTTCGGTCAATCTGCAGAATACTTTTTGAGTTAACCATTAGTTCTTGGGTCTACAGACTACTTCATCAATCAACAAATAGTTCTTCAAACTGCAGGCTACGTTCTAATTAAACAGGGAGTTTCTAAGTTCGCAGAGTATATTTTGTCGGGCAGCCTGTAACTTGTCAGTCTGCAGAATGCTTTCTGAGTCAACTGTTAGTTCTTCAGGCTGCAGAATACTTTGTTAGTCAAAGGTATTTCATTGTATAGCAGAATACTTCATCGGATAGCAGGTAGGTCGTTAGGCAGCAGGCTTTTTTGTCAGTCAGCATGCAGTTCTTCATACTGCAGACTACTCTCTAATAAACAGGTAGTTTTTAAGTTTGCCGAATACTGTGTCAGTCAACAAGTAGGACTTCAGTCTGCAGACTATTTTTTCACCACCAGGAAATTCTTTAGTCTGCAGATTACTTTGACAGCGAGGGAGTCATCCTTCAGTCTGTAGAATACTTTGTAAAGCAGCATGTAGCTATTCAGTCTGTAGTCAACTTTGTCAGTCAACAGTCGCTACTTCAGTCTGCAGAATACTGTGTCAGTCAATGTGCAGTGCCTACGTTCACATAATACTGTGTCAGTCAATGGCTGTTTTCAGTCTACAGAGGTGTTTTATTATTATTATTATTATTATTATTATTATTATTATTATTATTATTATTATTATTATATTATTTATTTTTTTTTTTTTTGTTATTGTTTGAGACAGCAGATGTTTCCCCATTCTGTGGAATACTTTATTGGTCAGGAGTTGTGTCTTCAATTTGAACAGTAGATCCATAGTCAAAAGTACTTCTTCAGTCTTCAAGTGCTTCGTTAGTCAAAAGGCATCTCATCAGGTCATAAATCCGTCGATGATCAACAGGTATTTCTCCTTCTCCAGACTATTTCAAAGATACATCTACAATTTGCAGTACAGGTACTTTCTATATTCTTCAGAATGCTTCATTAGTCAGCCCGATACTTCTCAGTCTTCAAAACCTGTCGATTCACACAAAAAATACTTCTTGAACATGCGAAATACTTCGATAGCCAACAGATATTTTTCAAGGATCAGAACATTATTTAATCAGCAAGCACTTTGCCACCTAGTATGTATTTTGTCCAGCCAGAAAATATTTCTCTAGCGAGTACATTTTCCACTCAGCATTGATTTCAAGGAAACACTGTTATGTTAGTAAACTAGTATTTTGTCCTACAAACACACACACACACACACACACACACACACACACACACACACACACACACACACACACACACACGTACACACACACGCGCACGCGCACGCACGCACGCACACACGCACGCACGCACGCACGCACACACGCACGCACACACACACACACACACACACACACACACACACACACACACACACACACACACACACACACACACACACACACACACACACACACACACACACACACACGTACACACACACGCGCGCACGTTCACGCTCGCACACACGCACGCACGCACGCACGCGCGCACACACATTAGTGTCATCGTACATTTATGTCAATGAAGGTGTGTTTGTTTATACCAGGGTTTCCTTTCTCACTGATTTCCTTATAATCATTTTATAAGATGTATAAAGGGGGGGGGGGGGGGGGGGGATGCTTGTGGTAGATAAGGAATCGTTCCCTGTCCATGTGGTAGTGTGACTTCAGATTTCATTCCAATGCCTACTTGTGATAAGTGTAAATTAACAACTTATACCTATGAAATATTATGACAGTTCTGGAAATTGTTTTCGCTTTGCTGAGAATGCTCTTTTAGTTTGCATCATTACGCCCACTCCCTCCCTCTTTTGCCTCGGTTACGCTGTGACCTCCACTTTAACTCTCTCTCTCTCTCTCTCTCTCTCTCTCTCTCTCTCTCTCTCTCTCTCTCTCTCTCTCTCTCTAAAATTACTGCAAACGATTTCTGCAAACGATTTCATGATAAAAAAAAAAAGGGGGGGGGGGAACTCAACTCCAAAAGGAGAGAGAGAGAGAGAGAGAGAGAGAGAGAGAGAGAGAGAGAGAGAGAGAGAGAGAGAGAGAGGAGAGAGAGAGAGAGAGAGAGTCCAAGAATGAACTGCAGCCCCATTTGAAGTGGGTGAGTGCGAAACAGCGTATACAAAAACAATATGTTATCACCGGAATATGAACATCCACAACAAATACATTTACTCAGGTCAAATCACTCCTACTTTTTGAGAGAGAGAGAGAGAGAGAGAGAGAGAGAGAGAGAGAGAGAGAGAGAGAGAGAGAGAGAGAGAGTCAATGTACTGCTTGCCAACCCAAAGTACGAATACGCAAACGATATAGCATAAGATGTATGAACTAGGGATATGTGCAGAACAGTTTTTGCTCTCCCTTTCAAAGGGTAGTACAGGAGAAAGGGAATGTGAAAGGAATATATATTTAAGCAAGTCTTGAGAGTCAGTGATTCAGGTACACATACAGTGGAGGACAAAGTGCTGCTCGCTTACTCAAACAAGTCTTTAGATGTAGTGATTCATAAAAAAAAAGGGTAGAGCATAAGACTAGGTGTTGCTCGCTCTCTGTTTTGTGAGGACAAAAGTACAATCATGGTCATAAGATTTACTAGTAACAGCTTACCTTGTTTGAAAACAAAGCGGGTTAGTTACCACCAAAGACACAGACAAAGAGAGTACAGAGAGCAACGCATTTCGACCTTTTGGGTGTTCTTCAGGTGAATAAAATGACAAAGAACAAGAAAACTCTTAGCTGGTATTAGCTGCTTCTGTTCGTCTCGCAATCACTCTGTTTGTCTATGTCCTTTGTGGTAACTAACCTCCTCTCTTTTCGAATTTTACTTCCTTTTCCGCCCTCTGTCACTCCGTTTGGAAACTTCAAATTTGAATTGGATCACAAAAGCCCAGAATCTTTTCATCATAGTGTCATTCGAATTGACTTTTCAACCTGTACACACTAAATGTTTAGTGCTATCTAGTTTGAGATACAGAGAGAGAGAGAGAGAGAGAGAGAGAGAGAGAGAGAGAGAGAGAGAGAGAGAGAGAGAGAGAGAGTGCTTTGTGTGTGCGTGCGTGTGTGTGTGCGTGTGTGTGTGTGTGTGTGTGTGTGTGTGTGTGTGTGTGTGTGTGTGTGTGTGCGCGCGCGTGCGTGCGTGCGTGTGTGTGTGTGTGGTGTGTGTGTGTGTGTGTGTGTGTGTGTGTGTGTGTGTGTGTGTGTGTGTGTGTGAGGTCTCGCTGTTCTTGCATTGAGAGAGAGAGAGAGAGAGAGAGAGAGAGAGAGAGAGAGAGAGACAGAGAGAGAGAGAGAGAGAGAGAGAGAGAGAGAGAGCAAAAGGAACAAAGTTTTGTTGGCGTATTTGCTTGTATGTCTGCTTGTGTTTCATACAACGATTAAAGGGCCACTTTGGTGCAGACATATAAAGAGTATATACTGGGATTGTTAGGTTGTTTCATTGTTTGTCTGCTTATGTTTATACACCAGATGAAAGACAACTTTGTTGCAGGTACATAAGGTGCATGCGCTGGGAAAGTGGTGCGCTGGTTTACTTCCTGCCGAAGTCGTTTCCTGTTATCTGGAACCCAGACCAACCATCGGATTGTTTTTATTGGGACCCGGCAAGGCATAGGGCATTGGGAACGCTTTGTGGGGGAGCGTCTCGTGGCTTTGTATGTGAACTACCTAGCCTTTCAACTCATCCTAGCATCGACACTCCTGTCATGCTTCCTGTGCCGAGCGACACGACCACGTCACGTGTTCATCTCGAAATCTGTCCCATGCAGCACCTGACTCACGAACTGCTGAGCTGCGATGTAACAAGTTGGTGCAGAAAACTGGAGAACACTGAGACATGGTACAGGGCGACCTGTAGTACGCCCCAGGGACTGACACAGCCCTACTTCTACTGTGACAGATCTGGCGAGTTCGTGCCCTACATTCTGGTGTGTGATTTTCAAAAGGATTGTTCAGATGGACGTGACGAAGACTTCTGTGAGCATCCTGCATGCAAGGAATGCATGATACACTGTGGACTGGGAGAGGTTGGTGTTCGCACCCTTCAGATATGTCTTTCATTTTCCCCATCTCTTTCCACTGATCACTTAGCTCTGCTTGTGCCGAGGATTCATTTGGACGTTATTTTCACTCCTTTACTTTTTTATTGTAGGGTTGGTGTATATTACGTTCATGTGAAAGTTTCCACTCAACCCTCCACTTTTGTTTGCATTTTTCATAGCTATAGAAATATGTCAATGTACGCTACCCACTACCCTGCCCCCTCCATTTGGTTTTAAATGTAGTCTAATCTACATGGATTCCATGTGCACCATCATTTTCATGTCTGAATATTCCTCAAACAAGGGATCACACTGTGGAAAGCAAAGACCCATGAAGTTCCAGAGAGGGTTGGATTAAATAAAAAAAAAAGAAATGAAAGCCCAGTAGTGTGTTTGTGTGTGTGTGTGTGTGTGTGTGTGTGTGTGTGTGTGTGTGTGTGTGTGTGTGTGAGAGAGAGAGAGAGAGAGAGAGAGAGAGAGGGAGAGAGAGAGCGTACACACACACACACACACACACACACACACACACACACACACACACACACACACACACGCATATATATATATATATATATATATATATATATATATATATATAGATATATATATATATATATATATATATTTGTTAAAATAGTATGATAAAAAAAGAAGTTTAAAACTTCTATTTCTTATCTTTAAAAAATGTTTAAAACTTCCTTTTATCATACTATTTTTAACAGATGTTGCTCCCCAAGGGGTTGAGCACCTTAAGATTTTTATTAGGCGTTTTAGCAGTATTTTTGATATATATATATATATATATATATATATATATATATATATATATATAACATGTCCTTAAAAATCTGAAAGGCTCAACCAATTAGGGAGCAACATCTGTTAAAAATATTGTTAAAATGAAGCATAAAAACCGACACGTTTGTTTCGAGCCTCTTTCCTCTTGCTCTCATCAGGATATCCTCCCAGTGCACGCTGTCGCTCTTTTATAGCGTGTGGTACCTGATTCCGTGACAATCTCATACATTGCACATGTGGTCTGTGGTTCTTGTTGAGGTATGTTCAGGTGGATTGTGCTAACAAAGATTTCCATTTGTACCTGCAATTGTTTGCTATTTCTACTTTTGTGTTCAAAGTTGCTAGGTAGGGTTTACATTATATTAACCATTTTTCTGTGGAGCATAAGTTGCATTAAAAAAAATTGTAGTATGTAGTTGCTCTTTTGATGATTTTTGATGATATGCTGTAGTCTATTTCTTATCTTTAAGTCTCCAAATGTATTTACTCAGCTCTGTTTGGTTTTTATATTTTTCTTTTTTTAAAAGACTGCTTATGGTTTGCGTATGTGGTTTTGATGTGGTTTTCAGTAATCCCTGTATATGTTTCTTTTTCATTTTCTGATGTTACTGTAGCTTGGTTAGTCTCTTGTTTATACCATCGGGTATTGTTTTTAGTATTGATGGTAGGTGGTTGCTTTTGATATTTACGTAGATTGGTATGTCACTGGATTTTTTTTATATGGTTTGTACACGTGGTCATTGAGGTCTGATGTTATATCTAGGTAGTTCACTACCTTTTTGTTTGCTTCTATCTAGTTGTGATTTGTAAGTTGTTTTTTTTGAAGATGTTACATAATTCTTTTTTTCTTGTTTTCAATAGTTCTTGGATTATTGTTTAATGCGGCGAGGCCGTCATCTCTGTACAGACCGACTTGTCTTCCAAGTTGTTTCTGGATGTTGGATAGCATGAATAGTCCGACTAGCTCGCATGTTTCGGTACCATCATACGATCCCATGGTCACATCAATTTTCGCTCATTTTTTTTTTTTAATCCAAGTTTCATTTCTGCTGTGGAGTAGGATTTTCGTGTGTGTGGAAAATAATTTCCATATCTGACTCTGTTCCTTCTGTGTGTTTATAGGCAAATTTTAAAGCTTTGGAGAGTAGTTCTTCATCTGTGGATGGGTAGAAGTCCACTATGTCAAATGTAAAAATACTGTGTTTATATGTTTGTTGAGTTTCTTAAACCATTGGATAACTTCATAGCTGTTTTTTGCAAATGTTGTATTCAGTGTTTGATTTTACATTTTCTATAATCTTTTTCCCAGGATCCTCTTACTCATTTGCCCCACTTCGGATTTAGATGGGTTTATTAGTCTGCATGTTGGGTTGTTTTGGAAGTTAGGCTTATGGTCTTTAAGTGTTATGAAGGCTTCTTTTGCTGCTGTTGCCTCCACCCTATTGCTTAAGTCCATGCGGTGCACAAGTTCTTTTTCTTTTTTGCGGATGTTGTCATGTGTGGTTTTATCAGCTTTCTTGTAATTTTTCTGGAAATTTTTGTTAAGAAGTTGAGAGTATTCATTTGGTTCCATTTTGTAGAAATTGCTAGTTTTGTCAGCCTTTACGAATTTTTTTTTTTTTTTTTTTTTTTTTTCGTTTTGGATTTGTTTTTATTGCATTTGTTAGTGATGCTTGAAAGTTATTATTTGATTTCTTGAATTCAATGTTGGCTATCAGTCCTTTCACTTTATCTTCAAAAGTTTTCATTTCATCTCTATTGTCAGAGGTGATCGCCATGATTTAAAGCCATATGTGTTTTTGTCTTCATTCTTTGCATTTGGGTTTAGGAAGAAGAATGCCTTCCATCTCATGTCGCATACAAATTTTCGGTTTCTTCTATCAGTTTTTTTAGTGTAAGTTTGGGGGTTTGAAAATGGTATGTTTTTTAGTGGATTGTCTAAAGTTGATTTTCTCCATTTTAGATTTTGTCGGGACTACAGAGGTTCACCATACGGAACAGAATGACCTGCAAGAGCAAGAACCTGGTGTACCTCACTGGATGTGACAAGTGCGGTGATGTACACTGTGTGGGGGAAACCAGTCAGACATTGCAAATATGCTTTCATGCACACCACTCCAGCACTGGCGTCAACCCGGAGAGCAGAGGAAAAGAGAGCAAGGACTCCAGTCAGTACAAGCAAGACACACTGGTGGCTCGCCACTTTCAGGGTGCTGGACACCACACACCTGGACATGAGAGCCACCTTCATTGACAAGATGTGTTCAGAAGACACCACCACCGGAAGAGCCAGACGGAGATTCTGGAGGCATAAACTGAAAACGAATCGGCCAGATGTACTAAACTTCTATGACTGATCCTGGATCTTGGGAGAAAGACGCAAGACGGCAACCAGCGGAGAGAGAGAGAGAGAGAGAGAGAGAGAGAGAGAGAGAGAGAGAGAGAGAGAGAGAGAGAGAGAGAGAGAGAGAGAGAGAGAGGATGAGGTTGGGTGCAGGACAGGATGAGGTTGGGTGTATTATTGGGAGACGTATTATTGTGAGGTCTTTCGTGGGCACGTGAGTAGGTTTTTATTTTTTTTTATGCTTAGTTATCTATTTATTCATTTATCTATGTGTTTATATATCTATTTATTTTAAGGATAGCGGAATGATCAGTAAGGAAAACCTTCCCGAATAAACAGATCAGCTGATGGACATTGCGTGACAAACTATCAATGTAGCGATAGAGGTAGGGGTCTAAGAGGAACTCGTTTTTCACTTTTTTCTCTTTCTTTCTTCATTCTTTCTTTTTTTTAAAGACAATATGACGTTCACTCGAAACGTTTTTAACTGGTGCTTTCATTCACTTTAGTGACTACTGTTAATGCAGGGTGAGAAGCAGACAGGGTGTGCATAAAAAGGCGTTTTGATTTGCCTGTAATCGACAGTCCTTGGTTTTGTTGGAGAAAGTTTAATAAATCGAACATTTTAACTACCACTACCTGAGAGTTGGCTGTTTTTTGTTTGTTTGTTTGTTTGTTCATCCCTCCCCCCTCTCCCCCCACTCCACACACACACACACGCACACACACACACCACACACACACACACACACACACACACACACACACACACACACACACACACACACACACACACGTACACACACACACACACACACACACACACACACACACACACACACACACACACACACACACACACACACACACACACACACACACACACACACACACACAGACAGAGAGAGAGAGAGAGAGAGAGAGAGAGAGAGAGAGAGAGAGAGAGAGAGAGAGAGAGAGAGAGAGAGTGTTTTGTCTGATTCCTTCGGAGCTGACTTGTACAAATAAAATTGTTGTGGCTTGCATGTACCTCATGACCATTTCCTTTGTTTGGCATAATGGATAATTAAACTAAAAAGAAAACACACACACACACACACACACACACACACACACACACACACACACACACACACACACACACACACATCATATATCTATATATCTATATATATATATATATATATATATATATATATATATATATATATATATATATATATATATATATATATATATATATTACTAAGATCTAAGTTTACCTTTGTGCATATGTTGCTTACCAGTCCCTGCAGCGTATCAATGAAATCAAATGCATTTACCAATGGTATACAGGGAGGAACCTATATCAAGTCAAGGGTTCACTTTTTCAGGGACTATATCCTTCTTTTTGATACAAACAATTGATATTCGTTGGTATCGTGAACCTCAGTAGGTATGAAAGTTTCAGCCGTATGAAAGTGTGCAGAAGCAGAGTGTACTTTCAAACATTTCTACCTGAAAGAACACAATAACTGTCGGCTGGAGCGCCAGAAACCATCACCCCCACTCCCCATATACACACACACACACACACACACACACACACACACACACACACACACACACACACACGAATACACAGTCTTTCAAGCTTAATGTTGTGCTTATACTATTTTTCCTCTTCGCCCCGAAGACCTAATCTGGTCGTGTTCTATGCAGTGTGTAGACATGGAGAAAAGGCGTGATAGCATCTGGGACTGCACGACACGCCTCGACAGAATTTGTAAGAAGTTTTTTGGGAATATTCTCATGTAATCCCGGCAGCTGTGATCAACTTTGACATTCCTGGATCATTCACCATAACTCCCTTAATGCAAAACACTCAGTGTCCAGAAACTCATTTTCAGTGTCACAATGATGGTTATTGTCTCCCTGTCTATGTCAGGTGCAATGACATGATGGACTGTCCTGGTCATGAGGACGAAGTTGACTGTCAGAAATTCAAGACCTGCCCTCGGTATTATAGATGTCGTGGCGCTTACAAAACAATATGTCTGCATGTGAATCACCTGTGCGATATTGTGCCACAATGCCCACTGTATGATGATGAGAGCTAATGTGCAACTTTGCTTGTCCTGAGTCATGTGTGTGTTACGGTTTTGCCTTCTCCTGTAACAACACTTTTCTCGCCACCCTCTTTCCCTCTGTTACGTTACCTTGAAGCTGCTGGTAGTGGAATACGTATGAGTGACCTCACTCAGAACATCATGCTGATCCATCTGGGCGTACAGGCATGTAGATGGAGGATGTTAATAGAGGTTGTTTTACCGAATCTCCACAGTCTGGATCTCAGTGACAATTACTTTATTCTGTCAACTTCAGTCACTTTGCAGGAATTCCCCGACTTCGAAGATTGAATCTTGCAGGTAATCCTCTGCCCCATGGGATTTTTCCATGTCCAAGACCAGCATGTCTATTCATCATTACTTATCTTCAACATTTCTCGCGTCCATGGAACCCATTCTGAGAATGAAGACCATGTCAGTTCTTATGCCAAACCTACAAGTTCTAGATTTATCATCGACTACCATGAAAGTACTCCAGGGACAATACGTGTTTAAAAATCTTCAGCATTTCAACTTGCGGAGCTGTCCTATAACTTATTTCACTCCAAATTTTATGAAACTCATGACAGATCTTAAGCACGTTTCTGCAGATACATTCAAATTATGTTGTCCAGATGTTCTTCCAGATAATTTTCGAGGCCAGTGTTTGGCTCCATCGGATGAAATCTCGTCATGTGATGACCTGTTAAAATCTTTTGCTTACCGTCTTGCTCTTGTCATGTTTGCTCTGCTTGCTGTTCTGGGAAACATGGGTGGTTTCTCTTTCGCGTATATTCTTTGTCAAAAAGTACCAAAACTGGTTTTGGTATATTTGTTATTCATCTGTGTGTGTCTGACTTTTTAATGGGCCTGTATTTAGTCTTCATTGGCGTGGCAGACTGGATCTATGCAGGTAGTTATATTTGGAATGAAACTGTATGGAAAAAGAGCCCAGCGTGCAGCATTGCAGGGTTCTTATCCTTGTTATCATCTGAAGTATCAGCTTTCTTTATATGTTTCATTACTTTGGATCGTTTTCTTGTACTCCGGTTTCCTTTCAGCAGATCCGATTCAGAGCTAGATCAGCTCACATGGCTTGTGTCATGATTTGGGCATCAGGAGTTACCGTAGCAATGGTGCCTCTTCTCCCTGTGACCGCACACTGGGAGTTTTACAGCCAGACAGGCATTTGTATTCCACTGCCTGTCACCAGAACTGAGTTTCCCGGTCGGATTTACTCGTTCAGTATATCATGATCATCTGCAATCTTATCCTCTTTCTTGTGACTGGCGTTGGTCAGTTTTTAATTTATCGGTCAGTAAGAAGTAACACAATATCTGATCAGTTATCAAAGATCCAAGACGTGGGCACAGAAAGTGTGCAATCCAAGGAAGCCTCTATCGCTCGCCGTCTCCTGTCTGTTGCCGTGTCCGACTTTCTGTGCTGGTTTCCTATTGGTCTGTGTGGGGTCCTGGCTGACAGTGGTGTCGTCATTTCAGGAGAGGTCAACGTGGGAATGGCCATTTTTGTGTACCACTTAATTCAGCGCTCAACCCGTTCCTCTACACCTTGAACGTGATACTAGAGAAACGACAAAAAGCAAAAGAGCTGCGAGTTCAGAGGCTGCTCTGCGCACAGCTCAGTTCTTGACATTCGATTAATATCATACAAGCTGGGAGTCCCAGCCAGGTATGATGTTCCTAGAGCGGTTAATATTCGGTTCAGTTCCTAACAATAAAAAGCCAAAGTATGAAAACAGTGCAGATATGAACTGTTAAAAGCAATGCTTTGCCCCGTCCTTCTTCCCCCGATGCTAACCCTCCCCTGCACAACATACACCAATTCACTCTCTTCACTCCTAAACAAGCACACACACACACACACACACACACACACACACACACACACACACACACACACACACACACACACACACACATATATATATATATATATATATATATATATATATATATATATATATATATATATATATATATATATATATATATATATATATATATATGTGTGTGTGTGTGTGTGTGTGTGTGTGTGTGTGTGTGTGTGTGTGTGTGTGTGTGTGTGTGTGTGTGTACGCACATACGGAAGCACGAACGCACATACACACGCATGCACGCATGAACTCACGCACGCACAAACCCACACACACCACCAACACGCACACATAATCGAGCTTATCTTCAGACAAGCATGCATACATGCAGGCAGGCATACGCACGTGTTTGTTAGCTTCATTTCCTTGGAGCTATGGACATGCAATCATTTCATCAATGTGCGTGCAATTATTTCATCATGGAAATTAGAGTTACCCTATTTGTTTTACTACTTACTCTTTTCTATTACTGTCCCATTTATGATTTTACTTCCATATCTATGAAACCGAGCTTGCCCCCCCCCCCCCCCCCCACCCCCCCCCCCTTCCCCCGGGCTAAACCAGACTAAGTCTAAAATGTACTCTTGGATGTGCTGAATCCATGTACACATGCTAACAGAAAAAAAAATGGGATGGCCTTAGAGTTATTGCCCTTGCCGCAAGGGTAGCTCCCTAAACCTCTTTCTTTTCACCAACTCCATTTTCAATAAAAAATAATCTAGTGTTATTAAAATTTAGGAAACTATTTTTGCTTCCTTGTTTCTTAAAAGCAATTAGTATGTGCCATAAAAAAGAGCATTACAGATAATAGTAAGGCTATGTTTTGGCTTCAGTAATGCATGTTCTTTGCACACTGCTATTTTCATGACTAAAAGACGATGCCATCTCTCGCACTTAAAAAGACATAAACAAATGCTTCACTTGGAACATATTTTCATAAACTACAATTCATTAGAATAATTTTGACCACACTTGAAGATTCTAGACTACTTTGATATGTCATTGAAAAAAAAAGTCCCCCTATCCCCCAAAACTGGAATATCTCCCACAGTCCTAATTTCGTCAGTCCTAACTGAAACCCACAAATAATATTTTTCTCCCCTTTAACTCTCTTTTTTTTAAATCAATTTTTTATTTTTCTCCTTGCAAAAACATAACCTTTCACATAAATTCATGGCTTTTCACATCTTACCAGCGTACGATTCACATCATATATGCTTCAACAGCCATTTGGCCAGGCACTATAAACAGTTTCCGTACCACGTGTTGAAACCACAAATCATACTGATTTATTTGAGTATGACACTAATAAACACTAATATAATTACCACACACAGAATGCTTTCAGTGGCACTTTGTAAAACATATGATCATTCTCAGAATTAAAAGATGTCATCGTAAACGTAGAAAAAAAAAAAAAAAAAAAAAGAAAAAGAAAAGAAGTCCCATACTATGGAAATATGTTCATAAACAAACATGAAAATGCGTAAGGATACTAAAGGTGAAGGTTGAAGGTTTCAAACCAATCCATTACATTAACATTGCAAATCAATCACTCCTTACCCCCAAAAGACAGGATCAGTTGAAATTCTGGAACACTGGCAAACGCTACTATACCTGTCCTCCAGTTCGTTTTCTGTTCTCACAAAAACTAAGTCTGATCGCTGTGCAAGCAAACTTTTTTGCTTGGGATTCTCTGCTTTTCAATCATAATCTAAATAATCATCAGAGCAAAAGCTACCATCCAGTCTGTTCTGCAGTAGACACTGTGTGTCATCATCATCATCATCATCATCATCATCATCATCATCATCATCATCATCATCTCGGTCTGGCAAGTCATCCAGAAGACTGTCAATAACTGTCTATGGGACGATAAGCTCTTCCTCCTCCAAGGTTCAAGTTCTCCTTCCTTCATTACCTATCTGTGGCCATTCATAGGTAGGGGAATCTCTGGTATGGCATAATGAGAGAGCTTCCAGATGCCAACTTGGAATTTGCACCTCTTAAAGTACTGCTCAAGGCTCTTGCGACATGGTGGCATTGTGCCAAGGTCAATGTTGTGTGATGCACCCAGGTTGTCGCCTTCACATTTTTTTCTTTCAGCAGGGAATGTCTGAGCTCGTCAACTTTGGCAAAACGTGGTTTCCATAGTGACAACATGTGAATGACTCCAATCCCTGCATGAGCTCCTCACTGACCTTTCAATACTCACCCAGATTTGCCAGAAAACACGCTGAAACCTTTGTTCTTGCTGGAGAATTTTCATGGCTCTCACTTTCGCTCTGCCTGTAAAGGCGCTGCAACTGCCACATCCATAGACGCATGCAGACTAAGAGCGCAGAGTGATGTTCTTGTGTTATTTCACCAGCAAACTGATAGATTAAAGTGACGCCCGCACCTGAAGCACCGCAACTCTTAGAATGCTTCCTCAAAGTTTCTTCCATGGTCTTCTCCATGGCACATCTTTCCCCTGGAATGAAAGATCTTGCCACGCTGAAAGCCCCTCGTCTCAACAGTTCAGTGGCTCCTGGGTGTGACTGCTCAATGTTAGCCAGACAATTTCCAAAGTAGGTGAGGTATCTGGCGTAGTTCTGTCCTCCAAAGGAGAAGAAGATGTCTGGCATAAGAAGCATTCACTGGGCGAATGATTCAAAGTTGTTGTCTTTACAGCATGAAGGAGAGACAGAACCAGCCAGATACCGTCATTGAATGAGAACAAAACTGTGCTGTTTTCCCCCTGCTTTCCTTTCCTGGCGTCCTCTCCGAAACTGCTCGTCTTCAGCCAGGAAGTCGTTAAAGCCCTTGTCTTCAAGTAGCTGTTCGACTGAATGCTGTGTGGAGGATCCTTTCACCACATCAAACAGCTGGAGGAGTTTAGCAGGCAGAGGTGGGAAACCTTCTTGATCCTCCTCGGTCTGTAGATATGCAGTGAGAGCCAGATGCTCAAGACATTCCAACATTATCTTGTGACAATGGAGGGCTCTTTCAAAGTGTTTTGCCGAGTAAGACACCTTGTAGGAAATCTGAAGTGATCAGCCCAGCCTAAAAAAAAAAAAAAATGTCCGAAAGGCCGGAGCCATCCATCTTCTTGCCTACCACTTTCAGGTAGGCACTAATCCAATGGAAAGTACCTATCAGTAAGATGTGGTCTTTGAAGTGCTGTGGCGGACTCCAGATGATGGGGTATGCTTTCATACACACACCAAGATCAAATGTGGCTATGACGTATTGTTGCCCAACATCATGGGTATTCACCTGTGCCTGTCGGAGACATTCTTGAACAGTTTTGGAATCAGTGATGGGATGATAGATCACAGGATAATAGTCTATTGTTGCCTTTGTTTGAGGCCTACTTGCCTGTGAGAGAGATGAATCCTGACCATCCTGGAACTTGTTCGAAATTCCGCAGTCGAGCAAGGATCCAAATAATGTTGATCTTTCTGGCTTTTGACTGTGCATCAGTGCCACCCAGAACTGACTTTTGATTTGTTGAAAGAACTGGACTTCTCCTGTTGGTGACATAACACTCGGGGAGTTCTTCTGGACACACCTCTAGAGTTGGAGCACCAGTTCTTGTAACAGATGACATTTGGATTGTACTTCCTCCAGGCTGCTCTCCCTCTATATCTTGCAGTATTATTCCAAGGGCAGTATGGATTGATCCTTGGCCTTCTAAGGCTTTCAGAAACTGATCGAAGTTGTCGAATTCTGAGTGGAATGCTGAAGGTGCAGATGAGTTGAGAATGATCTGTGCTGAGAGAAGACTTGACGACTCTTACAGAGACTCTGCTGTGGCAGTTTCTAGTTCTAAACTGAATTGATAGTTCTCTGAATGACCATGTCTGTTCAGCAGAGTCGTGAGTTGGTTGCATGCTTTGGAAGAGATGTTTCAGTACCATGCAAATTAGGACATGTTTTGGCAGCTTCCACTCTCCCCTGTGAGTGCTCTGCAGATGTCCTGTCTTATTGAACTTGTCTTTGCCACCCAAAAGGAAATTCAACTTTCAGATAACCAGTAAGAATATCGCTGTTGCAGAAACTCGTCGGTTGATGGCCATAGCACACTTTCTGCTTTTTGAAAGGATTGATGAATTGTGTATCTGAGCTGGGTAGCAACATCTCTTAATCTGTCAGTGGTTGCCAAGCGAAAGGCACTAGCAACAGCCTTTGAAGTGTCCATACCAATGCTGTAAACAAGATACTGCATGTCACTTAGAACAGAGGACAGTTTTTTCTTCAGTGGTCAGTTTTTTTCAAGTTTTGCTTTTAGCTTAACACTTCTGTACTTAGAGTTTGGGTATTTTGACTTGGCCAAAGCTGAGACATATGTATCCCGCAAGTCTGCAAGTTTCATTACATCTTCCTTCAGGATAATATTCTCTTCTATAATGTCACAGACCTTCTAAAAACCTGCCAAATGAGCGTCTTCAAGCTCCTCCTGCTCACTCTTTGCTGCTTCATTTCTGCACTACCAATAAAGAGGGTTTCTGTAAATACTGTTTGACACAGCTTCTGTGATAATAATTCGCTTTACATGCAAAAAGTCAAAGTCTCTGATCCTACGTAAGAGGTTTACATCTTGCTTTTTGTCTGCAGCTTCAAAAATAGATTTTCACTTTTTTCTCTAAAACCATTGTGGATTCTGTGGTCCACACACCTTTTTGTTATGTTTTCTTGCAACTGGTATTGCTACAGAAAATACAATCAGGCTTGAAGATATATTTCTTCTGAGGTTTCAGATCGAGAAGGTCTAGGCTGGGAATATCACTCGCGGCACTAGTGCATTGCAAGCGTCCAAGGTTACCTGTGAATCTCTGATAGCAGTCTTTTGTGATAGCCATACTCTTGTTCCAGTTTTGCAGGCACTAATCTGCAAGAATATTCCATGCTACAGACAGAATCGGGAGGTTCCAAAAGTCTACATTTAGAGATGTCCATGAGGTTGTCAGTCTGTTTTTATGTTCTTTAAGTCAGATATGTATGTGAAATGTCACATTTTTAATCCTCGAAGTGAATTACACAAACTCGAGCTGTTCCTACTTGGATGAGGTGGTGGCACAATCTGGATGTTTTCGCTTTCATGATCCCATCACTTCTTAGATTTGCACCCCTCAGTCATCAGCAATCACAAAACTCCATGGGTTTTGCATCAAAATCTGTCTGCAACAGCAGTTTTTTTTTTAAAGATACAAGATATCTTTTTTAAGGTACCAAATAGTCAGAAATTAAAAAGATCTACCAAAAAAGACGTATCTAAGTATTCCGAGCTATATTCCAATTTGGGGTGTAGGGGTGACATTGTTTGCAATTGTGACATATCTAATTAGTTTAGGGCCTTTGAACTAGGTCAAAATTATTCTAATGCATTGTAGTTTATGAAAATATGTTTCAAATGACGGATCTTTTAAACATTTCTTTTAAGGTGTGAGAGATGACATTGTCTTTTAGTCATGAAAATAACAGTGTGCGAAGAATATGCATTACTGAAGCCAATATACAGCCTTACTATTATTTGTGATGTTCTTGTTATGATACCTACTAATTGCTTGTGATAAACAAGGTAGCAAAAAACTAGTTTTCTAAGTTTAATACCACGTGGTTATTTATTGAAAATGCAATTGCCAAAAAGAGTGGTTTTTTTTTTTTCTTTTATTTATTTATTTAGTTATTGGGGGGGGGGGGGGGGGGGTAACTCCTTGCGGCAAGGGCAATAACTCTAAGACCATCCCATTTGGTTCTGTTAACAGGCATGAATTGATTCAGCACATAAAGGAACACATTTTAGACTTAGTCTGGTTTAGCCCTGAGGGTCTACCCCCCCCCCCCCCCCCCCACACACACACACACACACACACGCGTGCTTATTACCGACTGTCTCTAGTTGTGGTTGTGTAAAACATATAAGGTGCAGGGTATATGGGGAAGCCTGGCACATTTTTCCTTCGATGAGGATGTTTTCTTGTTTGTTTTGTGTGCTCTGTGCTGGCATTTCTGCTGGGCGATTTGGTGTCATAGACAGCACTCGTTAGGAGTAACTGGCTAGTAATTATCTCATTATAGAAACAAGGGTCCCTTTCCGTTCGTTCTTTAGTATTCGCTATTCCATGTCTCGTTTAGTGTTTTCATTCGTATAAATCGAGTTAAGGTCACCTGCATTTGTTTCTGCTCGCCTCTGTGTTTGTGTGACTATATTTGGAATTTTATTCAGAAAAAAAAAAAAAAAAAAAAGGCTGCGGCAATGTTGAAGGTTATTGAATTTGCGTCCCTTTGTTTCTCTGGTTGTGTTTGCTGTACAGATTATCAGGTGCAGGGTATGTGGGTAAAATTGAAATACCGTTTGACGTCTCCTTGTTTGTTCTACGTGCTCTGTGTTGACGTTCCAGCTCTACGAATTGGTGCCATCAGCAATATTCGTATGAAGTTATGGATGCAGAACTATTTCACTAACTGAGCAGGAATAACCCTGCCTGTTTATTGTTTACCTTTTGTCAGTATAAGTGTCTCGCAAATAAATGTAGTGAGTCAAATATGTTATTTGAAGTACATGCCGGGATAACAATAAGGGTTTCTTTCTTTTTTTTTTTTAAATCTCCGGATTACACTCAGGTTTGACAGGTTTCACACAGGTTTTGACCTCTCTCTCTCTCTCTCTCTCTCTCTCTCTCTCTCTCTCTCTCTGTGTGTGTGTGTGTGTGTGTGTGTGTGTGTGTGTGTGTGTGTGTGTGTGCGTGCGTGCGCGCGTGCGTGCGTGCATGCGTGCATGCGTGCGTGCGTGCGCGCGCGCGTGTGTGTGTATGTGTGTGTGTGTGTCCCTCTCTCTCTCTCTCTCTCTCTCTCTCTCTCTCTCTCGCTCGCACCTGCCCCCCTCCTCTCTCATTATCTCTCTCTCTCTCTCTCTCTCTCTCTCTCTCTCTCTCTCGCTCGCTCGCACCAGCCCCCCTCCTCTCTCATTGTATGTCTCTCTCTCTCTCTCTCTCTCTCTCTCTCTCTCTCTCTCTCTCTCTCTCTCGGAAGTCGTGTTTCAGCCGCTGTGTAGGAAATTAGTGTATTTTAGCTAATTATTCATCACAAGTGAGTCTGACGACAATATAATCAGTATGCCTACCACCGCCGAAATGCAGCGAGCAAGAATTGGTATATTTTACCCAATTCTGATGAAAATTTCCCTCCGAAAAACGACTTCGTTTCGGCTCATTCAAAATACGCCACAGTTCAAGTGTGGCTACGTGAAAGGGTGCTCTGACTGGCTGGTTTGTTTGACGCTGTCCGTGCTGTACTGCCTGTCGATCATTCTGACAATGTGCATGGACGTGGAGAAGAATCCCGGCCCCTTCAGCAATACAAACTTGATGCAAGACATACATACTGTTGTGGACACCAGGTTCGTGCAGATACTGGGGGAACTTCGATTGCATTCTACAAATCTCTGCAACAAAATGGATGCTATCTTCAGCTGCCTTCAGAGAAGTGTGAATCAACTGATCACAGATGTGTCTGACTTACAAAATATTGTTGAAGATCACAGGAAAATGATGCACAACTTGCAGGACGATAAGGTCAGTATCTTACAAAGACTGGAAAGAATGGAACAAGAAATTAATACACTAGAGATGAATTCGAAAGAAAACAACAACTTGAAATTTCTTGGTCTGCGTGAAACAGGTTTTGAAAACAACAGGAAAGTGTGGAAATCATAGTTGAAATTTTAAAAACCATTTTCAGCTTCTGACTCCTGGAGTCTGTCTGATATAGACAAAGCATACCGTGTTGGAAGCTTTAAACAGTCCTCCTCTCAACCACGCCCTTTAGTCGTTCGTTTCCACAGATGGTCAGACAAAATGGACATCCTGAGTGACAGCTATTTAAGGAACCTACTCAGAAGAGAAAATATCAAGATATCTGCCGATCTGACTGTACGCCAACGAGAAGAAATACACCACTACCGGCAACAGGGGAAAAAACGCATACTTCAAGAATGTCAGGCTGTTTGTTCATGATCAACACGTACGTACACGTACAACTCAAAGGATCACCCCAGACTTCGGAATTACGGCGAAAGACGGGAGACAGTCGGAAATCGTTTTACCAGACACAACGACCGGGTACCACAGGATCGTTTCCGTGACCATCGTCACAACGTAAACCACGAGCAACACTCCGACACCTTAACCAAACATCCTGCCAACAATTCTGCGAGCTCAAGTGTCACTATCCATCCCCCCGTGTTGGTACCTGGCACAAAACTGTACAGTGAAGCTGTTCAGTCAGCCCCTTCTGCCAGCAGTCATGAGGACAACCAAGAAAGAAGAGAACACAGTGGAAACGAAGAGGGGAGAGATGACATACGGGATAGAGCAGACAGCATGAAGGACGCCGCTGAACGTCAGAACGACAGCCCCCATCCTGACCAGCTGGATCACGACAGGGGCATACCAGAAGTCAGCCTGACCCCTGTGTTTTCTACGCAGACGACACCACAGATCGGCGAGTCTACAGACACTGCAGCAGACAACCAGACGACATCGCTGTCACCTGCCAGGCCGTAGAGGAGGTGGTACGACCTACTACTGCTACCACTGCCACCACCTCTTCCCCTGCCGCACGTTCAGCAGTCACACCTAGTGACACGACCGCTGACAGTGGTAACAGTGAGAAAAGCAGGAACAACATGACAACAACAGGCAGTCTGCCTGGGGAAGATGACAACACCGGCGGCATTGCTGGGGTGTGAGCGACAACAGACATACTGTGCCAGAGGGGAAGCAAATCTTTCCAGTGCCTCTGGCGCTGTGTCAGACAGTGTGTACCATCTGGATGTGGAGATGGCCCCCTACCTGAAGAAGGTGCAACTGTGGCACACCTGACACGACTGTCAACAAACCGGGTGAAGCCGGGGATTCCCCTTCCCCTCCCCTCACCCCCACTCCTCCCATTCCCACCCCTTCTCGAAACCGCAATGACAGTGCACTTTCCACAAATACCGCTTCGCACGTGCAAAGCGAAGACAAAGAAATTCGCGCCGCGGAGAAATGGACCGCAAAGCAGGTCAGCGGAGTTCAAGGTCCCATTCCTTGCCACTTGACAGACAATCATCTATTCCCAAGTGCTGGAGTGATCGCTCGAAGCCGAAAAAGCGAGCGAGTCCTCGGAAATCTGTCGTCTCAAAAACTAAACATAAGAAATGAAGGTACAGTCCCGACCC
>JADBJO010009626.1:24607-27107 GCA_016801955.1 Conus betulinus
ACAGTGTTTTCAATGGTTTCATATAATGTGAAGGCATCCTATCAAAACTGAAAGAAACTAGCTTCGTCTCCTTTATTATAAACTTCGACTTCATTTGTCTGGTAGAAACTTTCGTGGATTCATTCACATCTACTTTATTTCCATCCCATACAAGCTTTGTATCACCAGCAAAAAAATTATCTCTTCAGGGAAGGAAAAGTGGTGGGGTCATTGTAATGGTAAAAAACGGTCTTTTTTGCAATTTATAAAAGAAATTCCAACAAAATACGATAATGTTATCGTACTCCAAGCTGATAAGTGACTGTTTGGAACTGAGTCTGATATTTTCATTATTAGTGTTTACTTGAATCCAGTAAATAGTCTGTTTTACGACACTAGTGACGTGGACAATGGGATCTCTGTTCTTGAACAATGCATGCTCGATATTATTGAAAAAGAAGAAGACGCTGAATTTATCCTGTGTGCTAGAACCTCTGATATATTTCCTGCACAGCTGAGTGTAGACGATGTGATGTCTGACCCTACTCACCATGACCAGTATATTATCTCTGACACTGATGATCAGACTCCCCATCCTCGTTCTTTGCAGGACACTGTGATTAATGATTATGGTAAAAAATTACTTAATTTATGTACCGGTTTTGATCTGTATCTTTGGAATGGTGTTTGTTTTAGGAGACACAGATGGTTGCTTCACTTATATAGCTCCCTCTGGAAACAGTGTTATTGATTATTTCATTTTCTCTACTTCTTTGTGCTCTCTACCTAGAAGACTTTTTGTTCATGAAAAAATTCACTCAAGGCACATGCCTGTCGAATGTGTTGTCGTGTGTAACCAGCAAACGAATGATGCTGAAGTTAATGACTCGCCTATTTACAAACTAGTTTGGTCAGAAAATAGGCGAGAAGACTTTCTATATCAAATTAATTTACCAGAAAACAAAACCTCGCTTGAGCAAGCGAAACAGCTAATTGAGTTTGACATGGACAGTGCACTTGATTTGTTTTCTGCCACCCTAAAATCTGCCGCCTCTTGCATGTCTGTAAAGCAGGCTGGTGGTAGGGACATCAAAGGTAATGTATGGTTTGACTTGGAGTGCTATGAAAGTCGAAAGAATACCAGAAAAGCACTACGCGATTTCAAACGTGTACAAAAAGAAAACCCCACAGAGGATGGACACGAATACTTTGAGAAGAGAAAGTCATATAAAAAGTTATTGGATTATAAGGAAAAAACATACAAAACCAAATGTAGAGTAGACTTGAACAGAATGTAAATGACTCCAGACAGTTTAGGAAAAAAGTAAAACACTTTTCAACGAAAAGTAGAAAGGTTGGTCATATTACGGATGTAGAGTGGTTGCAGCACTTTAAGAGGGTCTTTGAAGTAGATACTAATGTACCTGAGGATGACGATTCTCCGATTTTTGAACCAGACTTCGAAGAACAAAACGATAATTCAGATTTTTGGACCATTGAGTGATGATGTCACTGAAGAAGAAGTAGTAGGCTCAATTAATCACTTAAAAAATAACAAAGCAGCAGGTCCAGACGGCATTTTGCCTGAATTACTCAAATCTTCGAGGGATATAGTAGTTGTTCCTTTTCTTCTGCGATTTTTTAATGCTGTTTTTTTCATCAGGTCAGTACCCAGCAGCTTGGACCGAGGCTATCATACAACTTGTGCATAAGAAGGGTAATCTGCACAAACCTGACAACTATAGAGGCATCTCACTCCTGAATTTAAGTGGTAAATTGTACAGTTACATAATCGATAAGAGACTGTCCAAATGGGTTGAATCTAAAGGTCTGCTAGGAGAAATTCAAGCTGGTTTTCGGAAAGATCATTCAACCATCGATCACATTTTTACTCTCTTTTCGATGGTTCAAAAATACCTACTTAGAAAGAGAACATTTTTGTTGCTTTCATTGACTTCCGTAAGGCCTTCGATTTAATTTCACACGGAAAACTTTGGCCTATATTGCGTAAATCTGGAATTAATGGGAAAATGTTATTTACAATCCAAAGCATGTATAAAAACTGTAAAAGCTCGAGTACGCTGGGGGATCAAGATGATGGAAGCATTCACTTGCTACAAAGGCTTAAAACAAGGCAAGGTTACCAGTTGTTTTTTAGTTCCAGATTATCGTTCTCTAGGGCTCTGGAAGACATGGCGACTAAAGCCAAGAAAGGTGTTATTGATATGTTCAAAACTTTATGGAAGATGGGTGACTTTTCGGCCAAGATTTTTCTTAAGTTATTTGATGCTCAAATAACGCCTATCCTTCTATATGGCTCTGAAATTTGGGGACTGACTGGATCTTCTTCAATAGAAAAAGTGCACGTTTGCCTTGAAAAAGCTGTTGAATGTTAGCCCAAGGACACCAAATGACATGGTATACGGCGAGACTGGACGTTATCCTTTATACATATTTTCTTACTTATCATGCATTAAGTATTGGCTAAGACTTACAAGAATGGATCGATCAAGACTTCCGC
>JADBJO010009626.1:34607-37107 GCA_016801955.1 Conus betulinus
ATGATAACTTTCTCCGAATCTTTAGAGCTAGACTATATGCATGCAGATGGCAAAAGTGGATTTATCATATAAGTAACAGTGAAAGATGTGATGTTTAAAGGATGTTTTGCATTGTGCCTAATGTTGAAACTTACCTATTGCTTAATCTGGATAGGCATTTGATGTATGTTACTACTAGATTCAGACTTGGTATTTTTGAAATCGCTGTGCATTGTTGCCGTCACCGATTCCATAACGAAGAAGATTTAATATACCAGCTTTACACACATGGGGATTGAAAATGAAATGCACTGTGTGGTAAGTTATCCTGTCCTGCAAAACTTAAGAACTCAGTCCAAATCATTTCAGATTCATTTCAGTTGTTTTGGTATGTACTCATGAACAAACAGTCAGAAATTGGTCGATTTATCTATCTAAAGCATTTAAGCTGCGATCCCTTATGTTAACTTAAGATCGTTTCTGAATGTATGCTACTTATATGTGTCTGGCTCTTATGGTTGTACGATTGTAGTTTCCTGCACCCCTTCATGAAAGGCAAAGGCCTAAAATGAATACCTTATCTTGAGTCTTGAGTCTATCTATCTATCTATCTATCTATCTATCTATCTATCTATCTATCTATCTATCTATCTATCTATCTATCTGTCATATGTCAATCTGTCTGTCATATGTCTACCTGTCTGCTTGCCTGCTTGCCTGGCTATGTGGCTGCCTGTCTGTTTCTCTGTGTGTGCCTACTTCTCTACATGTCTATCTGTCTGTCTCTTTGTCTATCTATCTATCTTTCAGCAGGACAACAGTCTCCCCTGAGGAACCAGAGACAGTTTATGTTTATGGTGTAAAAGGTTAAAGTTGATGAGACGGAAATGGATGACCACTGGGGGGTGGGGTGGGAGGGGGTGGGGGAGGGGGCAAAAAGCAAACTCCAGGCGTGACTGTAGACTATGCTTCTTTTAATCGATAACGGTAACTTTGTGTCTGTTTAGCCAGAGACTGAAAGACACCTGTTAACATTGTTCAGGAAGTTTGTGCAACACATCAAATTACATCCATAAAACGGAGGAAACGTGATCTCGTTGTCCATTTCATCCAAGTTAGATGCGTAGGGCAGTCGCTTTTGCTGATTTGGCCGGAAAGCCCCACAAGACTGATCCAACTGCAAATGTGGCCCTCCCAGTGGCAGACTCATTATGCTCTGTTTTGAACACGGATGGGATTGTTTACTCCTGTCTTTGTTTCTGCTTAAATATCTTCTGTGCCACTTTGGTGGCAGTGCCAGCCCATCACTTACTCCTGCTCCCCCATCCAGAATCACACTCCGGCCTGTTCCTGTGCAGCTGTGTCTGCTTAAAACAACTGGGGGAGGCAATGTCGAGCCGTGACGAGGCAACCAACCAGAGCAGACACTGCGCTGCTGCCAGGTCACTTTGGTGGTGTTTAGTGCTAGCTGTTGACCCAACAAATACAGGCCATTACCAAAAAAAGTCCTTAGTTCAAACAAAAACAGTGATTACTAGTCGCAGACCAGCGTGAGTGGGCGTCCACCTCTGCACGGCGCCACCACGTCTGTCTGTTTAGTGACAGTCCCCATGCACATGGCCATACCACCGACTTTGGCCTGAACTCACCAAGGGTGTAGTCATGCATGGGGAATGGAAACAGTCACTGTGATAGCATGACATAAAGGATGGTAGAATGTGAGACTTTTTGTTTGTTTGTTTGTGCTGATCAATGAGGATGGGGTGTGGAAGATGATTCTGCGGAGTTCTATTTTGCTCTTAGACTGCATGACAGGACCGCATTCTACGCTTACATTCATCGTACATCCCAGCATCAGCCTGGCCCCAAAGAAGCAGGCACCTGCAGCGTTGTTCAAAAAAAAAAAAAAAAAAAAAAAAAAAAATTAACAATATGCACAGAATGGTCAGTGACAGTTCCATTGAATGGATTGATTGTCACCGAGCGGTTCCTGTGTTTTCCATTGAACTCCTAACTCTTGGTAGGGGTTATTCATTGTCCAAAGGATCCCAGATATATGACTCGGACAGGTGTTGAAATCACGACCTCCTTGTTGGAAATCCTGTATGCTAACCAATGTGCCACGACGGCTGGTACTTGTGTTAAAAAACCCCATTCATGGACACAAACGCAGAACTTTATCTGAACAGCTGCACTCTGAAATTTCATTATCAAAAGGCAAATAAATGCATGTTCTCAGGTGCAAGCATTCAAAAAGAAGAACTCTAGTGTTTAAGCAGAGAGCTGCTGAATCCATTTCCTCACACAATTACATATGTGCAACGGGGCCTTACTGGTAAATTTAAAGACAGAATGATTCTGGATACCCAAACTACCCCACGTTTCCAGACATCCATTTCTGCTGTACTTCCTTACTTTGAACAGCACTTGAAAGCTCTTAGTGAATGGGTGGTAAGTTCCGACTTCCCATTATTAAAGTAGATTGTCTCGAGAAGATCTTACGCGAGAATCTGGTATGCTA
>JADBJO010009626.1:42107-54607 GCA_016801955.1 Conus betulinus
CCACGCACTGCATCCGTGTATTGTGGATGTCACTTTTCAGAGGCCTTTCTCAACATAGCTACACTACCAGTGTTCTGCAGATCAGTCATCACTACATCACTCACCAAGATGTATTTCCAGTGATGGTTCAAACAGCAGGGTGCTGCTACTCCCCCTCAGTTCAAAGCTCTCACTGCCCATTACTGGTTTCACTCGATTCTCCCGATGTTCATATCCCCCATGCTTGGTAACTCTTGTTCTGGAGGCTTGTCTCGGCACACAATACCCCCCCATGTTCTCTTATCCACGCTCCATCTTCCCTCGCTTGATAGTTCCTACTCCCTGATACCATCCTGTCCTACACCCCCCCCCCCCCCCCGCCCTACTGCTCCCTATTTCCATGGTTTGATACTTGATAAAGAGACCTGCTGCTGCTCGTTATTCCCTCTCCCCCCCCCCCCCCCCCCCCCCTCCTCCCTCTGCTCAATAGTCCCCTTCCTCGAAATTCACTTTGAAGATTTGCCTTGGTCTGCACTACGCTTCCCTATTCCTATTGCTCAATGCTTGATTCAAGATCTGCCACTGTTCAATGCCCCCCTTGCCCCCCCCCCCCCCCCCCCCCCCCCAACGCTGTTTTCTTATCCCCCCACTCCATATTTTCCCATACATGATTCTTCTCATCCTACAGCCAAACTATCACTAAAATAACACACACACACACACACACACGCACGCACGCACGCACGCACGCACGCACGCACGCACACACACACACACACACACACACACACACACACACACACGGGCGGACGCGCGACATAGACAAGCGGGTGGAGGGGGAATCAGGCAGGGGAGTGTCGAAGAGGGTATGTAGACTACAGGAAACAATTTGAGTTTATCATTGTCACAGTCCAGTGGAGTCCAGCCTGACACCAGCTGCTCCAACTGTGGAGTCATTCCCCTTATATGCAGCCTGTTATTTACAGTTCCCATATCAAATCCATCTAATGGAGTTCCTTCGTCCTGCACTGTAACTCGAAGCATTGTGTTGAATTCGCCAGGGTTTGTCTGAAAGTCTTTCCACGATTTCTGACAGCAAGACTAATCCTTTCTGAACAGCGTGATTTGTGATGTTAGATAGTGGACTTCAGCCCCAGAGATTTGACACTGGCGTTTGACTGATATGGTCTGGTGAGGGCACCTGTGAACCTTTGATTGATGATGTCTGTGCTGAGGGCACCTGTGAACCTTTGATTGATTTGGTCTGGTGAGGGCACCTGTGAACTTTTGATTGATTTGGTCTGCTGAGGACACTTGTGACCCTTTGATTAATACGGTCTTCTGAGGGCACTTGTGAACCTTTGATTGATATAGTCTGCTGAGGGCACTTCTGGACCTTTAATCGATATGGTCTGGTGAGGGCACTTGTGAACCTTTGATTGATACAGTCTGCTGAGGGCACTTGTGAACCTTTGATTGATGTGGTCTGTTAAGGGCACTTGTGAACCTTTGATTGATATAGTCTGGAGAAGGCACTTGTGAACCTTTGAGTCATATGAACTGGTGATGGCATTTGTGAACGTTTGACTGATATAGTCTAGTGAGGGCTTTTGTGAACCTTTGACTGATATAGTCTGGTGAGGGCATTTCTGAAACTTTGATTGATGTGGCCTGGTGAAGGTCTTTGTGAATCCTTGATGGATATGGTTTGGTGAAAGCGTTTGTGAACTTTGAATCAGCAGAATCATAGATTGTAAGTATTTTTACAATACTTGTGTTCAGGTAGCCTTCAAAACGTAGCGGCATTTTCAGCTTATTGTTTCATGATTGAGATCCGTGTCTTGATTTTCCACCTTTCAAACACGAAACAGATCCTGAGAGCTAAATGCATTCTCTCTCTCTCTCTCTCTCTCTCTCTCTCTCTCTCTCTCTCTCTCTCTCTCTCTCTCTCTCTCTCTCTATATATATATATATATATATATATATAAAATGGTTCAATGTTATTGCCTGCGCTGAAAAATAAAGATAATGACATGCTCAGAGAATGCTGCCTTGTACTTGAACATATATTGGCAAGAGACGGCTGCATGACCGTCTTTGCAATGCAATTGAAAGCAAATCATCTTATAACTGATTTCTATCTGTGACTAATAATGGTTACACCAAAGAAAGGGAGGAAAAGTATGTTGGTTGATGTTCTAAGAACAGTAATCTAAAGATAAATTGCTGCTGCTCGGATTCTAGTGAAACAAATCTGACTGCGTCTGTACATGGGGCAACCACAATGAATGACATGGAGTGATGACTCTAAGAAGGAATATCAAATCAGACTGCAAAATAGGATAATGAGAAAGTGATCAATCATGTTTAGATTTTTTTGGTGCAAGAAAAGACGGGATCTGTAGACACACATTGCAAGAGAAAAATGATTTTTTTCTTCAGATAAAGATCACCGACCTGTCCCAGTCCACAGTCTATCATGCCTTCCTTGCAACCAGGATGCTCACAGAAGTCTTCGTCACGTCCAAGTGAACAATCTATTTGGAAATCACACACCAGGGAATAAGGCACAAATTCGTCGGATAAGCTACAATAAAAGTACGGCTGTGACAGTCCCTGGGTCATACTACAAGTCGCCCTGTACCATGTCTCAGTGTCCCCCAGTTCTCTGCAGCGACTTGTCAAATCACAGGCCAGCAGTGTGAGTCAGATGCCGCATGGGACAGATTTCGAGATGAACACGTGACGTGGTTCTATTCCTCGGTATGGGGAGCGTGTCAGGTATACTGGTGTTAAACTCTGATCGACCAGGGAGCTCACACATGTAGACGTCATACCCAGCCTTACAAAGCACTCGGTTTACGTTACCTTCTCCTCTGCCATAAAACCCTTTCCAAGCAAAACACTCTGTTGGAGAAGCAAGCTTCCGGGCGAATGGAAAAGACTTTGGCAGAAAATAAACCACAGCCCCAGTATCCCAGCGCATAGAATGTGAGTACCTGTAACATTGTTGATGTTCAGGTGAAAAACACACACACACACACACACACACACACGCGCGCGCGCGCGCGCGCGCGCGCGCACACACACACACACACAAACATGCACACACACACACAACTTGCATAGAAATGGGTGATAAATGCATTACTTAAATGCAACTCTCTGTGTGTGTGTGTGTGTGTGTGTGTGTGTGTGTGTGTGTGTGTGTGTGTGTGTGTGTGTGTGTGTGTGTGTGTGTGTGTGTGTGTGTGTGCGTGCGGCTTTGTACTGTACGGCTCTGGGTTATGGGGACTAGAAAAAGCTGCCGTCTATTGTGAATCTGTTCATATGCTTGCTCTAAAAAGGTTTCTTGGTGTAGATAGACGGACTCCAAATGATCTAATTTACGGTGAAACTAATCGATTTCCCATTTACATTACTTCTGTTGTGAGATGTATCTGCTACTGACTGAAACTGAATTCCTCGTAAGGAGCACGATATGTTACATGACTTAGACACTTAAGGCAAAAGTAACTGGGTGTCCAAAGTGTGTCTTTGTCTTTTTGAATATGGATTTGGATTTGTTTGGCTGAATCAAGGGGTTGGTAATATTAAAGAGTTTTTGTGTCTTTTCCGTCAGCGGTTGGTTGACTGCAGATGGCAGAAATGACATTCATAACAGTGGCAGATTTGATTTCTACAGGAACGTTTGCGATGTTCATGACCTGAAAACGTACTTAACCTTAGATATAGACAGGCACCTAAAACATGTAACAGCAAAATTCAGGTTAGGAATATCTGCATTGGCCACCCATTATTTTAGAAATCAAATATGTAATAATTGTGATTTGCTTTGTCCTGTATGTAAAATGTCAATTGAAAACGAATTACACTTCGCCCTGTCCTGTCCAGCTCTCATGAGCATCAGAGAAAAGTTTATTCAGCCCAAATATCACAGACAACCATCCTTGTTTAAACTGAGCTACTTTGTTCATCGACGTCTGCAGAAGTTGTTAAGAATTTTCTTTGTTTGTGTACAAGGCCTTTAAGTATAGTAAAATTTTCACTTCTTGAAATTGCCCTCGAATTATTCTTCTTTCTTTCCGTAAATTAATTTATATAATTATTGTACTGTGTGTGTTCACACACCCCTTCATTAGGGGCCTAGGCCTGTCATATGAATAAATCATCTGAATCTGAATCTCTCTCTCTCTCTCTCTCTCTCTCTCTCTCTCTCTCTCTCTCTCTTGTTTTGTTTGTTTGTTTCTTTATATGTTGTTTTTGTTTTCCCTCTTTACACACGTCCTTCCTTTCCCTTGATCAAATTTTAGCTAGGTCCCTGAGGTCAACAGGAAGCAACCTGCAATCTGTATGCAGAAATTCGAGACTGATTACATCAATCTGACTGCATACGAGAAGTAAAGTGTAAAAATGCAACAACAATGGCAAAACGATGTTTGTTTGGTTGGTGATGTTTACTGCTCTTTCTTTACGTTTGGATGCGCAGCCACTTCTTATGATGTAGCGAGATGTTAAATGAAAATAAAATGATCTGAAGCGTAATTCTCACTGTTCCTTTTAAAATCATTTGGTTTGCAGTCTAAACTATTATTCAGGACGGTGTGAAGCTATGGAGAATGGATAATACACCATTGCATTGCAAAAGGGTGTGTTTATTTACCATAAAAAAAAAAAAAAAAAAAAAAAAAAAGCGCATTGAAATGCGGACACGTAAGCAAGGCGCATGGGTGTCACGAACAGGTTTTTGTCCAAGGGTAATATTCAGGTGGGGAGATCCTTCCTGTTCGTTTTTATTTCCCATCCGATGACAGAAACACTATCAATATGTTTTGGGTCCTGTTTTCGTTATTTCTTTTTTCCAGTACAGCCTTTCCTCCTCCTCCCCCACCCCTCTATATAATCTGTTTTCATCCTCCTCTATATAATCTGTTTTTCATCCTCCTCCCTGTAACTATCGACGTCCTTTAGCGAGGTCTCGCTGTGTCCCGTCTTTCTGACATGCACGCATCGTTTTTTTTTTTTTTTTTTTTTTTTTTTTTTTTTTTTTTTGAGATTCTCCTGTCTACTCACCCTAGAATCTAAGTCTACCCTCGAGTCATATCATCTCCCTGGTGGCGTTTTCGGGTTCAGCTGCATTGCTGTTTTGATTTCTTCGTTGGAATCCTCAGCTCACCCGGAGTGCTATCCTTGGTTGGATTGGGCATAGGGGTTTTGGTAGTTTGGCGACTTGGGAGCTCTCTTCCTGCTGACCAGGGCTGAGGCTGTGGTCTCACGACCATTGTTTTCCTCGTCAGGAGAGTTGGGAGGCCGGTGTTGGAGACGCAAGTTCTTCAGTGAACAGAGCGTAGCACACGGCTAGCTTTTCACAAGCCTGTTGGTTAAGTGACGTTTTGTTCCTTGAGACAGGCTTCTTCGCGTACTTTTCCCACGGTTCTTGTAAATTAATCACTGTTATTCAAATTCTAATGTGGAGGTCATGATTCTTTTCTATCGTCAGTTTCTCTCTAAAAGTTTAGCGTGTTCTACCGGTTTTCGTCTGCTTCTTGTGCAGGATTTGTTTTAGTTGTCCTGCTGAAAATCTTGTGAGTTCGAGATTTTGCCGGTCGAGCATGGCTCATGCATGGAGCAAAAGAATAAGCTTTCATTGAAATTTAGTGTCTGTCGCACTTTCATGATTTTCAATATAATTTTTTTTTTTAATTGTTGTTGTTGTTGTTGTTTTGGTGGAGGCTAACAGCCTACGTTTTATTTTGTTGGAGAGTAAATTTTAACTCAGGAGGCGAACCACGGTCTGATTGGTTGAGGGCAGATTTACCGGGTGTGTGTGGGACATTCATCCACCCTCTCTTCCAGTCATTGTTTTCTCCTCCCCGTGTTTTCATCATTCGTTTCGTGCATGAATACTTCTGTGCATGTTTGCAGGTGAGTGTTCATTATAGCATAATCCATTTTACATATAAAAGGGCAAAACCCCCTACGGGTGATGGTTTGAAATATTTTTAGTGTGTGTGTGTGTGTGTGTGTGTGTGTGTAAGTCTACCAGTGGTTGCTCAATCACCTGTCGATTCAATGCATAATTCTATCTTTCTGAAATGTTCCTACCCATGTCAGTTTTGGATTGAAATAGATGGATAAATATTAAGGAAGGTTAACTTATGACAAATTTATTAGGTTTTCATTAACATTTAGTTTTTTTGTTAATTGAGATTAGGGCCTGTATCATGTGCGACATGGGCTTGACCAGTACAAGCCCTCTTTTCTTTACCTCAGTATTTTATTTTATTTTTCGATGAACACTTACTCTTTCTTTTATTGGACGGACCTCGTTTGTCTGCTTTTCATTCTTCTGTCTATCTGTTGCTTTCCTCCCTCTTATCTCCCTCTTGCTCCCTTCTTTTCTTTGGCCTCGCCCAACTGACCACAAGCCTCTGACACTGACCAAACTGAAATCATATTCCAAGCATGGTACTGACCCCAGCCTTAGGGCTTGCCTGGTTGTTGTTTCTCTGGCGGTTCGGGGGTCTGGCTGTATCCTCGGAACTTCCGGGCCCACCTCCTTGGCTGCAGTGCTGGGGAGAGGTGCTGAGGCGACGGCGGGAAGGGCGTGGTGTGCTTCCACTGCTAGCTGGGATCAAGTCCCGACTTCCATCGAGACATTATTGGACTTGGCTCACACAGGATGAGTGTGTTAGTTGTGGGAAGTGTCTGAGTGGTGAGGTAGTGGACCCGGCCCCTCTGTCTCCTCTGCATTTTAAAAAAAAAAAATTGTTTCCCCCTTTCCAAAATTCAGGCGCTATGGTGTGAATATATTCAGATTGTCCCTATTTCTTCTTTTTATTTCTAAGGGAAAATAAAGGTCTAAATTGGGGCATCCCAGGACGGGGGCCTTAATATTGTTTTTTTTTTTTTTATTATTATTTTCTTTGGCCCCTATCTGGTAGTTAATCTCTCTGTCTTGCTCGTCTTTTCCCTCCTTTCTCCTGTCCCTCTCTCTGTCCTCTCTCTTCTGCCAGTGCCCCCCCCCCACCCCCCCCTTAGTGTGTGTGTGTGTGTGCAGTATGAGTGTCTTGTATCATGCAATACATATTGTCTTTGAGTGTACATCCTGGGTCCTTGTGTTTTGTGGTGAGTGTGATGTGGGTGCCTGACTCCACTCTTCCTGTGGTTTGGACCGTCGGGCCCCCAATACCTGACATTTTGGTGGTGGAGATGCCACAAAGAGTGGTTTAGTTGGGTAGTCCGCCACCTTAGTACAGGCGCAGGATCCCTTTGTCTCGTTTTGTGACAAAGTGGGAGGTTGGCTGGGTAGGGCTTTAGAGTGTAGGGAGCCCTCTGGGGGGGAAGAGACGGGGGGGAGAGGGGTGTGGGGTCGAGTGACCCTCGCTCCTCTGACTGCCTTGTTGCATGCCGCTGCTCTCCTCGCCTGAGTTGTGTCAGTTTATTTTTATTTTTTTATTTATTTATTTTTTTAATAACCGTTTGATTTTCTGCGGCAAAATACTTTCGGCATTTTGTTGTTGTTGTTTGTTTGTTTGTTTGGAGGACTTTTGTGACTGTTTTTTTTCCCCTTGGGTGTTTAAAATCTGTTACACCTTGTTCTTTGTTTAGGTGGAAGGGTTTATCTAACCTTTTTCGTTTGCTTGTTTGTTTGTTTGTTTGTTTAGTTGTCCCTTGTTTATAAGTGGGGCGCGTGGATACTCATTGTTCTTTTCCTGGGGAGTTGCTATTTGTAGCGACTTTTTTTCTAAACACCTTTTGATCGTTTGAAACTTTTTTTTTTCCCATTTCGTGGGAAAAAACAGCGTGTGTTAGCCAGCTTGTTGATAGTTGGTTGAGTCAGTCGCCTAAGCAAGATAGGACTTGACTGATCGACGTGAATTGGATAATAGACAGGAGTTCACTTGTTCTATAATCTTAAGATGTGTCGTTCTCCAATCGGTGTGCAGTTGTCTGTTTCAATCAAACATTTCTTTTAGAGAGTGGGCGAGAAGCCTGTGTCAGGTTCTTTGCTTCCTTAAAGAAAGACAACTCTTTGTTGGATAGCAGTCTGACTTAGACGGATTTGTTCCTTTGTTTGGGGAAAGAATGTCCGTACTGTTTGGCTCATTATTGGACTTCAAGTTTATTTTGCCTTTGGGGGAACCTACTTCATTGATTTTTGGGTACTTGTCTTCTGAGACTTAGCGGGAATTCTTGGAGTCTAAAAAGAACTATTGTTGGCTAAATATCCCCCCCCCCCCCCCACACACACACACACACACACACGCACACTTTGCGCCGTCCCATAACAGTTGGATTTCTTGATCGCAGTACGTGTGATCTTTCGCAGCCTTGTGTTTGCTTGTATGGCGTCACTGGATGTTATTTCCGTCTTGGTTTTCTTAGTTTGGTGGTGACCTAGTAGTAACAGTTCTCCAAGTTGGGTGTTGTATTGTTTCGCATACAGTGGAACTTATATTTTTTCCCCACAGCTAGACTGTTGTCCACCTTTCGGACACCCTTTTCATATTTGTTTGATTCTACGTCACATGACACCTCACCATGGATCCTTCTGATACCCGCCCTATTACTTGTTCTCTGTATATAAGAAGATTGATATTGTTCCAGGCTTAGGCAGTCCTCTAGTGCAGGTGACTATGAGCACTACCACTCAAATGGTTTATTCAGCTGGTGCTGCCACCACCCCCCACCCCCTCCGTCACCGTCACTGCGGAGTCTGGTTTGGCAAAGACCCCCCTAGGCATGCACTCTCCTATAAGAGCTCCGGACTTCACTTCCAAGCCGACGTGTGACCGAAGAGAGACTAAGGGGTCCCTTCCACCATCCTGGGAAGTCTTTCATCCCTATTACCCCCATTTCCCCATGTCCTCCCTTCAGATTCCTATTCAGATTCAGAAAACTTTATTATCTCTCGTTAAAAGAGAAATTGCATTTGTGACCGCTGCCCTAAAAGTTAAGACATACATATTTATAGTTACAAACGTGACACTGAAAATTAAAATTACTTTCAAACAATAAAACATGCGTGTATCACCAAAATGGGAATTTCAATCTTTCTCCTTTTGGTAGTGCAAATAAAGCATGCACTCAGCCACTCATAATTATACATACATACATACATGTGTGCACGTATGAGAGAGAGAGAGAGAGAGAGAGAGAGAGAGAGAGAGAGAGAGAGAGAGAGAGAGAGAGAGAGAGAGAGAGAGCTGAATTTTCATTAAAAATCATTAAAAAAAAAGACATATTCCACACATTTCTGTTCCTCACTGCTCCAGGACATGCACACATAACACACACACACACACACACACACACACACACACACACACACACACACAAACAAAAAAAAAACCAAAAAAAAAAACCCAAAAAAAAAAACTCCAGCATCTATACTTTCCCGCTTGCTCACAGACACACACACACCCGCGCACATGCTTATGTCACAGGTGATCCACCGAGGCTTCTTACACGCTGTGTTTTTAAAAGCGCAATGGATTTGAACACACAGCTCTTTTTGTGCGCATCAGCTTAGCTCTGGGGACACAAAATCGTCTGCCTGATGGAAGGAGCTCAAACTGTCGCGCAAGCGTATGCCCACTGTCACTAACAATCGCACGAGCCTTGTTGACCGCACGCCTTTCATACAACTCACTCATACTCTCTCTGTCTCTCAGCAACAATCTTACCACAGATGTTCACAACGCTATCCAAGAGTTTGCTGTTTTTCAAATTAAGATTTCCATACCAGCAAATGCATGAAAAAGTCAAGACAGACTCAATAAAACTCCTGTAAATTGTTTTAAGAATTTTTGGCTGGACATGCAGATTCCTCAATTTGCATAGGAAATACATTCTGGTTTGACATTTGTTTGTATGCTGACCTGGTGTGTGTATTGTAAGTGAGCTTATTGTCTAACATTGTGCCCAGATATTTGTATTCCTCTACCTGTTCAACTTTTTCTCCATCAATATAAAGATCAGGCACATAATTTCTCACTTTCCTAAAATCGATGATCATCTCGTCTGTTTTTTTTTTTTTTTTGACGTTAAGCTCAAGATAATGTTCTTTACATCAGGTGCTGAAACGCTGAATTTCATCAAAATACGTTACATCAGAACTGGAAAGGTCTACAAGGGCTGTATCATCTGAATATTTTATGACTGGTGTTTCTTCTGTACCAATGCAGTCATTGGTGTAAAGAGTAAAGAGGACAGGAGAAAGAACAGTACCTTGAGGGGAACCTGTGGAACAAAAGAGGACAGATGACATGACAGACTGATAGCGCACTGACTGGGATCTGGAGATGAGGAAATCTGTGATCCACAGGATAAGCCTGGGTCTGACATTTAAGGATAAAGTTTGTGCGCTAAGAGATGAGGCTGGATGGTGTAAAAAGCTGATGAAAAATCAATAAAAAGAATACGAACAAAAGAATCTGTTTTCTCCAGGTGAGTGTAAGCGTTGTGTGTAAAAGTGTGAGAATGGCATCGTCTGTGCATCTGTTGCGTTTGTATGCAAACTGATAAGGATCTTGATGACTGACTGTATCAGTGAGGAGGTAACTGAGTATTGCTCTTTCGAAAAAACTTCATCACAATGGATGTTAGAGCGACTGGGTGGTAGTCATTGAGGGAAGATGTTTTACTTTTTACGTATAGGACAGATCACTGAGGTTTTCCAGAGAGAGGGGAACAGTTGAAGTTTTAATAGACCAATTGAACAGTCTAGTGAAGACATGACAGAGTTGAGGTCCACAGTTCTTGAGTAATACACTACTGATATTGTCTTCTCCAGGCGCCTTTTGGATACTTAGTCTTTTAAACATTGAAAGTATTGCTGTATCTTCTATAATGATCTCATCTTCTATCTTTGCTTTGATTTCCTCTTTTATCACTCCCGATGCATCGGTGAAATCATGAGCATCACACGACAGTAAAATTCGTTGAGTTCATTAGAGAATTGTTGTTGCTGTTCTTTTGATAAGGCAGAATGATGACGGGATTTGGTTTGACCAGTTAATTTTTTTTAGACCTTGCCATGCGTTTCGCATATTACAGCACTGAAACTGCCATCCCTATTATTTTGTAAATAGTGAAACCAAAAACATTATATGCACACCATGTAGCTCTGTCACATATAGAACATAAGTGTGATATTGGCGAACTTCTATTCTATCCATAATTCAAAACTCATACATTCCATCACTATAGTCAAACCATTCAATAGTGTAATGCAATTTGATTAAATTGCCTACGACACATAGGTATGAAATGCAGATACGAAATACTATGAACATGAAATACCAATTTAGCAATAACAAACAAATACCTGATCAATTTGCAGGCTACAACCAAACAATAAAGAATAGATCACAGCGACCATAAAACGTGCACAATGCGTTTTAGCAGCAGATCAGCCCAAGTCAAACAAACCCACTTATACACACACCTAAACAACACTGTACATGAACTGCAAACGAAAACACAGACATATTGTCTGCAGCAGGGAAAAAAAGCCTACTGCTTGTCAAAATTAGGAAAACTGTCGCTGAATTAATACACTGCCGGCTAAAATTAATCCAAATCAACATAAACATTTTTAGCTGGACAACTAAAACCGACACTTCGTACCACAGCTCTGACGGAAGTGAAACAAACCACACTTTATCAACCCTTCACACTGCCCCAGCAACATTTATCTCTGAGGAAAGAGATACAGCTTTCAATGATCATGCAACATGTTTACATGCAAAACGAAAGTCAGTGAGAACTACACGACAAAACACACACACACACACACACACACACACACACACACACACGCGCGCGCGCGCGCGCGCGCGCGCGCGCGCACGCACGCACGCACATATATGCTGCTCCATCCACCAAATTCCGTCTACTTCCCTTTTTGAGAAAGCAGCTAAGTTTGGAACGTGTTGATATCAACGCTCGGCTCAGATAGCACTGAAACTCGCAATCAAATCAGAAATGGATATACAATGCACGTTCCCTGCCCAGTTTTTAACCGAGA
This sequence comes from Conus betulinus, assembly GCA_016801955.1. NCBI lineage: Eukaryota > Metazoa > Mollusca > Gastropoda > Neogastropoda > Conidae > Conus > Conus betulinus. Next base: position 54,121 of record JADBJO010009626.1, read on the forward strand.
TGTGTCTGCTTGTCTGTCTGAGATTCCATTACACTGCATCATATAGAAAATAACTGACTAGGGTAACATATAATAGACAGGGTGTAAAGTCAAGATGAATAGCATGCGTTTTTACAGAGTGTTTACAGGCGTCTTTTCTCTGTCGTAAGTAGCTGATATCAGTCCGATAAAGATCTCGTGAAATATGTGATACTTCATGATTTCTACGAAGGCTTCCATCTCCTCAACGGTCTCCAAACTGACCAGAGAAGCCCTGTGTCTTTGGCACTCTCTCTCGACATCCTTTCTGCTAAGATACACCTTGGCGTGATAGGTGTAGACATAGCATCTCCCCCCAGCAGCATCTATCTGCCATAGAAACAGACACAAAGGCATCTAAACCATTGGTTTGGAAAATGGAATGCGTATGTCTAGTGTGTGTGAGTGAGGTCGTGTTATAAAGTATACGGTTGTGTCAGCACAACGTCGTTACCTACTTCTCGGCCTT
>JADBJO010009626.1:57107-60590 GCA_016801955.1 Conus betulinus
CCAGACGTTGAAGACAGACACGCTTGTCACTATCAAAGAAAAAAAAGAGTATAATATGATAATAAAAAAAGTATCGATACGAGGCTTATCATCAGAGTCCAATTTCCAAGCGCGTTTTATCCATGCTCTCACTTACACAAAAGGCGCCGATCCTGGTACAGCCGACTAAAGAGCTGCCTATTGGTACTGTACTTAGTCATTTCTCATGTCACTCTGTCAGTATCAGTCACTCATTTTGTATCTTCATCAGTGTAGTGTTTCATGCAGGATGAAAAGTGTAGGATGCTGAAGACTTCATTGTTCATTCTGATACCATCGTAGACCAATGTATGTTGATAATGATAGGAAGGCATGTAATGATAATTCCTAAATATTATCCTGCAAATGATCTAAAAAATATGTTCATCTTCTAATAAAAGTCTGCTTTGTTATATAATCCCATCTCTTTTGCCGTTTTGTTAAACAATGATTGCACAGATTTTGAAAGGAAATGAGCATGAGCCATTAGTCATCGTATGACTCAAGTCTTTACTGACTGTGACGGACGATTTTTGTCCCGTCCCGAAGTGTGGAGACCATTTTGAAGGGCACACGTTTGCCTGTTCACCGGTTGACCTGTTTACCCGACAGCTACTCACCCGCGTTTCCAGGCAGTCAGGCGAGCGAGGGCTTCCATTCCGTCTCTACAGATCTGACTGGGGACTTTGTAGTTTTTTTTTTTTTTTTTTTTTTTTTTTTTTTTACACTCTTTTCATCATGTCAGTGATTTTAGACTCTAGCATTAATACCAGCAACACTTTGTTAAAATTTCAATACAAAAAAAAAAAAAAAAAAAAAAGGGACCAGCTGCTGTGGCGAAGTGGTTAGCGTCGCGGACTCCCGGCTGGGAGGTCGTGGGTTCGAATCCCATCAGAGTCATGTGGGTTTTCTGCCCCGACCGGCTCCTACCCAGAGTTGAGTTTGCTGCCGACTCAGTTGGGAAGACTGGGACCACACAGTCGAGGTTCATCCACTTAATGGATGCGTTTCTGAGAGTGTCGCTCAAATTTCCTGACCAACACTGCAGGTGCCTGTATCTCTCGGGCCTGGTTGATGCTGGGATATATTATGAAAGGAAGCGTAGAGTACAGCCCTGTCATGTAGTCTCAGACCGAAATGGAAATCCGTAGCATCATCTTAATCATCCTAATTCTCATCGATCAGCATTAAAAAAAATGTCTCAAGTTCTGTGGCCCTTCATGCCCTGCTCTCATGGTGACCTCAGTTTCGATGTCCTCTCCACGTCTGTGGCCTTGGTTTGGTTCCGTCGGGGTCACCGGTATCGGCGAGTCCATGCTCTCGTTGGACGGACGTGGTGGTGCCCTCCAGAGGGAGAGCTCACTCACGCCGGCTCCGCGACTAAGCAATTATTGTCGTCAGTAGGGGGCTTAGTAGGTGGTGTCCTGCGTATGTTAGATCACAACAGGTGCCACTGAACACCACCGAAGTGACTCGGCAGCAATGCAGTGTCTCCTCCGGTGGGTTGCCTCTTGACGACTTGACATTGACTTCTTCCTGTGGATTGCCGGTGCCGGGGCTGCGGCGGGACCGCGGGCTGTGGCTGTGGACGGGGGGTGTCGGAATGAGCGGCGTGGGTGCACTGCCTCTGAGGTGGCACAGAAGTTGGGACAGCAAAAAAAAAAAAAAAAAAAAAAAAAAAAAGAGAGAGAGAGAGAGAGAGAGAGAGAGAGAGAGAGATACAAGGAACGTGCAGTAGAACTACATAGCAAATAACAGGCAAATCTAAATATTGAATGGTTGAAAAGGTTACACTGATCCCAATACTTATGGAAAATACATTCGACAACTTCCGTAGGAAGGAAGGTTTTCGTTGAAGCACATTTCACCAGTGTAAGCTCATTTGTCAGTTCCGCTGAGCAGACACGCTTAATGACTTTACAGTACTTTTTCGTTGAAGAATTAAAAAAAGAAAATCTGCACGACAAGGAAACAATTGATGTACTCACATACGCAGCATTAATAATGAAAAATGATTTATCACAGAAGAGGAAAAAAAACAAACAACGTCGTATCGTTTCAGTATTCTATTATGTTACACATTTCTACTGAAGATAAACTCCAAGGCAGTTCAGCAGCATTCACGGTGTTTCTCGCCCCATTTTTTTGCGAGATGGCCAACATATTCATTGTTGTAAACCACAATGGGATGGTATCCAAAAAAAGTCAACAATGGACCCCTTCAATTGAATGCAATGAATTAAATATTTTAGTTCAAAGATAATGTTATTCTTGGGTACTCTGAAAAGGGTTACAAATGGAAAAAAAGTTTCGTCAATGTAATCATTTATGGTGTTAATCGAGGTTTCTTTTTTCTATCGCAATGCACTCATTGCAATGAAACTTAGTACATTATGTTATGGGCATTTTCCCAAATTCCAGTGAAATGGTTTCTATAACAAGTGGCTGCTAGTGACAAACAAGAACGATACATGTGTAGAAGTCGGATAGGTAATCAAGGAAGTTATCAGTTCCCCAGGTGTCGGTGAGGCCCCTGAGTCCGGCCTGGAGCTGAGCGTCAGCGGATGTGAGGCTGAAGCCCGTGCCCCAGCCGCTGTCTCTGCCCTGAGACGTGGAGAGGCTGACCACCAGGTCAGCAGAAGACTCGTATGTTAATGCGTCAGGATTCTCCGTCACGACGACGTCGACAATTGGACGCTAGGTCAGTGGATCAACGCGCCCGCGCGCGCGCGCGTGTGTGTGTGTGTGTGTGTATTCCGGGGAAGACTCCAGGAACTGCATCAGTGAGCAGCTCTGTGTACAGTGTGAAGAAAGACTGTGACTTGTCAGTTTAAAGAGCGACCGTCAAGGCTTCTTGTGTGTTGCACGTCCTAAATGGTGGTGGCGTGTATTGATTGTTGTGCCTGGCCATTTATGTTATGGTATTACGCGTTGTGTAGTTTTTTGATGGTCAGGTAGCATTATGAAAAAGGAAACGTAGCTTGTGTGCTGCCTGGCTGCCCATTTTCGTGTGGTGTGGTGTGGGTGTGTATAGGAAAAAAGTCTTCACGCGCATCCAGATTTTTGAAAGTGAGTCAGACAGGAACATGCACTTCCACACCATGCGTAACACTGACTGATTCATCCACCAGTGATTGTGACAGTATCCCCTCTAAAGGATGTATATATATATATATATATATATATATATATATGTGTGTGTGTGTGTGTGTGTGTGTGTGTGTGTGTGTGTGTGTGTGTGTGTGTGTTAAATAGCCACACATAAAGAAAGTATTTCACTGGACAACAGCGACAATATTTACAAACATCAAACAAAGTCACGTAACATGTCACATAGTGTCCTCATAGATACATCATGACATTTAGAGAAAATACGTTACATAAACATATTTCAGTCATATTGTTTCATTTGATTCCCAAGGTCGCGGACAACATGCAAAACAAAGGGAATTGTATTCTATGCAT
>JADBJO010009626.1:69354-81476 GCA_016801955.1 Conus betulinus
TTTCGTTTTGCATGTAAACATGTTGCATGATCATTGAAAGCTGTATCTCTTTCCTCAGAGATAAATGTTGCTGGGGCAGTGTGTGAAGGGTTGATAAAGTGTTGGTTTGTTTCACTTCCGTCAGAGCTGTGGTACGAAGTGTGTCGGTTTTAGTTGTCCAGCTAAAAATGTTTATGTTGATTTGGATTAATTTTAGCCGGCAGTGTATTAATTCAGCGACAGTTTTCCTAATTTTGACAAGCAGTAGGCTTTTTTTTTCCCTGCTGCAGACAATATGTCCTGTGTTTTCGTTTGCAGTTCATGTACAGTGTTGTTTAGGTGTGTGTATAGTGGGTTTGTTTGACTTGGGCTGATCTGCTGCTAAAACGCATTGTGCACGTTTTATGGTCGCTGTGATCTATTCTTTATTGTTTGGTTGTAGCCTGCAAATTGATCAGGTATTTGTTTGTTATTGCTAAATTGGTATTTCATGTTCATAGTATTTCGTATCTGCATTTCATACCTATGTGTCGTAGGCAATTTAATCAAATTGCATTACACTATTGAATGGTTTGACTATAGTGATGGAATGTATGAGTTTTGAATTATGGATAGAATAGAAGTTCGCCAATATCACTTATGTTCTATATGTGACAGAGCTACATGGTGTGCATATAATGTTTTTTGGTTTCACTATTTACAAAATAATAGGGATGGCAGTTTCAGTGCTGTAATATGCGAAACGCATGGCAAGGTCTAAAAAAAATTAACTGGTCAAACCAAATCCCGTCATCATTCTGCCTTATCAAAAGAACAGCAACAACAAATTCTCTAATGAACTCAACGAATTTTACTGTCGTGTTGATGCTCATGATTTCACCGATGCATCGGGAGTGATAAAAGAGGAAATCAAAGCAAAGATAGAAGATGAGATCATTATAGAAGATACAGCAATACTTTCAATGTTTAAAAGACTAAGTATCCAAAAGGCGCCTGGAGAAGACAATATCAGTAGTGTATTACTCAAGAACTGTGGACCTCAACTCTGTCATGTCTTCACTAGACTGTTCAATTGGTCTATTAAAACTTCAACTGTTCCCTCTCTCTGGAAAACCTCAGTGATCTGTCCTATACGTAAAAAGTGTAAACCATCTTCCCTCAATGACTACCACCCAGTCGCTCTAACATCCATTGTGATGAAGTTTTTTCGAAAGAGCAATACTCAGTTACCTCCTCACTGATACAGTCAGTCATCAAGATCCTTATCAGTTTGCATACAAACGCAACAGATGCACAGACGATGCCATTCTCACACTTTTACACAACGCTTACACTCACCTGGAGAAAACAGATTCTTTTGTTCGTATTCTTTTTATTGATTTTTCATCAGCTTTTAACACCATCCAGCCTCATCTCTTAGCGCACAAACTTTTATCCTTAAATGTCAGACCCAGGCTTATCCTGTGGATCACAGATTTCCTCATCTCCAGATCCCAGTCAGTGCGCTATCAGTCTGTCATGTCATCTGTCCTCTTTTGTTCCACAGGTTCCCCTCAAGGTACTGTTCTTTCTCCTGTCCTCTTTACTCTTTACACCAATGACTGCATTGGTACAGAAGAAACACCAGTCATAAAATATTCAGATGATACAGCCCTTGTAGACCTTTCCAGTTCTGATGTAACGTATTTTGATGAAATTCAGCGTTTCAGCACCTGATGTAAAGAACATTATCTTGAGCTTAACGTCAAAAAAAAAAAAAAAACAGACGAGATGATCATCGATTTTAGGAAAGTGAGAAATTATGTGCCTGATCTTTATATTGATGGAGAAAAAGTTGAACAGGTAGAGGAATACAAATATCTGGGCACAATGTTAGACAATAAGCTCACTTACAATACACACACCAGGTCAGCATACAAACAAATGTCAAACCAGAATGTATTTCCTATGCAAATTGAGGAATCTGCATGTCCAGCCAAAAATTCTTAAAACAATTTACAGGAGTTTTATTGAGTCTGTCTTGACTTTTTCATGCATTTGCTGGTATGGAAATCTTAATTTGAAAAACAGCAAACTCTTGGATAGCGTTGTGAACATCTGTGGTAAGATTGTTGCTGAGAGACAGGAGAGTATGAGTGAGTTGTATGAAAGGCGTGCGGTCAACAAGGCTCGTGCGATTGTTAGTGACAGTGGGCATACGCTTGCGCGACAGTTTGAGCTCCTTCCATCAGGCAGACGATTTTGTGTCCCCAGAGCTAAGCTGATGCGCACAAAAAGAGCTGTGTGTTCAAATCCATTGCGCTTTTAAACACAACACAGCGTGTAAGAAGCCTCGGTGGATCACCTGTGACATAAGCATGTGCGCGGGTGTGTGTGTGTCTGTGAGCAAGCGGGAAAGTATAGATGCTGGAGTTTTTTGGGGGGTTTTTTTGTTTGTTTTTTTGTTTGTGTGTGTGTGTGTGTGTGTGTGTGTGTGTGTGTGTGTGTGTGTGTGTGTGTGTTATGTGTGCATGTCCTGGAGCAGTGAGGAACAGAAATGTGTGGAATATGTCTTTTTTTTTTAATGATGATTTTTAATGAAAATTCAGCTCTCTCTTCAGCTCTCTCTCTCTCTCTCTCTCTCTCTCTCTCTCTCTCTCTCTCTCTCTCTCTCTCTCTCTCTCTCTCTCATACGTGCACACATGTATGTATGTATGTATAATTATGAGTGGCTGAGTGCATGCTTTATTTGCACTACCAAAAAGGAGAAAGATTGAAATTCCCATTTTGGTGATACACGCATGTTTTATTGTTTGAAAGTAATTTTAATTTTCAGTGTCACGTTTGTAACTATAAATATGTATGTCTTAACTTTTAGGGCAGCGGTCACAAATGCAATTTCTCTTTAACGAGAGATAATAAAGTTTTCTGAATCTGAATAGGAATCTGAAGGGAGGGACATGGGGGAATGGGGGTAATAGGGATGAAAGACTTCCCAGGATGGTGGAAGGGACCCCTTAGTCTCTCTTCGGTCACACGTCGGCTTGGAAGTGAAGTCCGGAGCTCTTATAGGAGAGTGCATGCCTAGGGGGGTCTTTGCCAAACCAGACTCCGCAGTGACGGTGACGGAGGGGGTGGGGGGTGGTGGCAGCACCAGCTGAAATAAACCATTTGAGTGGTAGTGCTCATAGTCACCTGCACTAGAGGACTGCCTAAGCCTGGAACAATATCAATCTTCTTATATACAGAGAACAAGTAATAGGGCGGGTATCAGAAGGATCCATGGTGAGGTGTCATGTGACGTAGAATCAAACGCAAATATGAAAAGGGTGTCCGAAAGGTGGACAACAGTCTAGCTGTGGGGAAAAAATATAAGTTCCACTGTATGCGAAACAATACAACACCCAACTTGGAGAACTGTTACTACTAGGTCACCACCAAACTAAGAAAACCAAGACGGAAATAACATCCAGTGACGCCATACAAGCAAACACAAGGCTGCGAAAGATCACACGTACTGCGATCAAGAAATCCAACTGTTATGGGACGGCGCAAAGTGTGCGTGTGTGTGTGTGTGTGTGTGTGTGGGGGGGGGGGGATATTTAGCCAACAATAGTTCTTTTAAGACTCCAAGAATTCCCGCTAAGTCTCAGAAGACAAGTACCCAAAAATCAATGAAGTAGGTTCCCCCAAAGGCAAAATAAACTTGAAGTCCATAATGAGCCAAACAGTACGGACATTCTTTCCCCAAAACAAAGGAACAAATCCGTCTAAGTCAGACTGCTATCCAACAAAGAGTTGTCTTTCTTTAAGGAAGCAAAGAACCTGACACAGGCTTCTCGCCCACTCTCTAAAAGAAATGTTTGATTGAAACAGACAACTGCACACCGATTGGAGAACGACACATCTTAAGATTATAGAACAAGTGAACTCCTGTCTATTATCCAATTCACGTCGATCAGTCAAGTCCTATCTTGCTTAGGCGACTGACTCAACCAACTATCAACAAAAGCTGGCTAACACACGCTGTTTTCCACGAAATGGGAAAAAAAAAGTTTCAAACGATCAAAAGGTGTTTAGAAAAAGTCGCTACAAATAGCAACTCCCCAGGAAAAGAACAATGAGTATCCACGCGCCCCACTTATAAACAAGGGACAACTAAACAAACAAACAAACAAACAAGCAAACGAAAGGTTAGATAAACCCTTCCACCTAAACAAAGACAAGGTGTAACAGATTTTAAACACCCAGGGAAAAAAAACAGTCACAAAAGTCCTCCAAACAAACAAAAACAACAACAACAACAAAATGCCGAAAGTATTTTGCCGCAGAAAATCAAACGGTTATTAAAAATAATAAATAAATAAAATAAAAAAAACTGACACAACTCAGGCGAGGAGAGCAGCGGCATGCAACAAGGCAGTCAGAGGAGCGAGGGTCACTCGACCCCACACCCCTCTCCCCCGTTCTCTTCCCCCCCAGAGGGCTCCCTACACTCTAAAGCCCTACCCAGCCAACCTCCCACTTTGTCACAAAACGAGACAAAGGGATCCTGCGCCTGTACTAAGGTGGCGGACTACCCAACTAAACCACTCTTGTGTGGCATCTCCACCAAAAATGTCAGGTATTGGGGGCCCGACGGTCCAAACCACAGGAAGAGTGGAGTCAGGCACCCACATCACACTCACCACAAAACACAAGGACCCAGGATGTACACTCAAAGACAATATGTATTGCATGATACAAGACACTCATACTGCACACACACACACACACTAAGGGGAGGGGTGGGGGGGGGGCACTGGCAGAAGAGAGAGGACAGAGAGAGGGACAGGAGAAAGGAGGGAAAAGACGAGCAAGATACAGAGAGATTAACTACCAGATAGGGGCCAAAGAAAATAATAATAAAAAAAAAAAAAACAATATTAAGGCCCCCGTCCTGGGATGCCCCAATTTAGACCTTTATTTTCCCTTAGAAATAAAAAGAAGAAATAGGGACAATCTGAATATATTCACACCATAGCGCCTGAATTTTGAGGAAAGGGGGGGAAACATTTTTTTTTTTTAAATGCAGAGGAGACAGAGGGGCCGGGTCCACTACCTCTCACACTCAGACACTTCCCACAACTAACACACTCATCCTGTGTGAGCCAAGTCCAATAATGTCTCGATGGAAGTCGGGACTTGATCCCAGCTAGCAGTGGAAGCACACCACGCCCTTCCCGCCGTCGCCTCAGCACCTCTCCCAGCACTGCAGCCAAGGAGGTGGGCCCGGAAGTTCCGAGGATACAGCCAGAGACCCCGAACCGCCAGAGAAACAACCAGGCAAGCCCTAAGGCTGGGGTCAGTACCATGCTTGGAATATGATTTCAGTTTGGTCAGTGTCAGAGGCTTGTGGTCAGTGGGGGCGAGGCCAAAGAAAAGAAGGGAGCAAGAGGGAGATAAGAGGGAGGAAAGCAACAGATAGACAGAAGAATGAAAAGCAGACAAACGAGGTCCGTCCAATAAAAGAAAGAGTAAGTGTTCATCGAAAAAAAATAAAATACTGAGGTAAAGAAAAGAGGGCTTGTACTGGTCAAGCCATGTCGCACATGATACAGGCCCTAATCTCAATTAACAAAAAAACTAAATGTTAATGAAACCTAATAAATTTGTCATAAGTTAACCTTCCTTAATATTTATCCATCTATTTCAATCCAAAACTGACATGGGTAGGAACATTTCAGAAGAGATAGAATTATGCATTGAATCGACAGGTGATTGAGCAACCACTGGTAGACTACACACACACACACACACACACACACACACACACTAAATATTTCAAACCATCACCCGTAGGGGGTTTTGCCCTTTTATATGTAAAATGGATTATGCTATAATGAACACTCACCTGCAAACATGCACAGAAGTATTCATGCACGAAACGAATGATGAAAACACGGGGAGGAGAAAACAATGACTGGAAGAGAGGGTGGATGAATGTCCCACACACACCCGGTAAATCTGCCCTCAACCAATCAGACCGTGGTTCGCCTCCTGAGTTAAAATTTACTCTCCAACAAAATAAAACGTAGGCTGTTAGCCTCCACCAAAACAACAACAACAACAACAATTAAAAAAAAAATTATATTGAAAATCATGAAAGTGCGACAGACACTAAATTTCAATGAAAGCTTATTCTTTTGCTCCATGCATGAGCCATGCTCGACCGGCAAAATCTCGAACTCACAAGATTTTCAGCAGGACAACTAAAACAAATCCTGCACAAGAAGCAGACGAAAACCGGTAGAACACGCTAAACTTTTAGAGAGAAACTGACGATAGAAAAGAATCATGACCTCCACATTAGAATTTGAATAACAGTGATTAATTTACAAGAACCGTGGGAAAAGTACGCGAAGAAGCCTGTCTCAAGGAACAAAACGTCACTTAACCACAGGCTTGTGAAAAGCTAGCCGTGTGCTACGCTCTGTTCACTGAAGAACTTGCGTCTCCAACACCGGCCTCCCAACTCTCCTGACGAGGAAAACATGGTCGTGAGACCACAGCCTCAGCCCTGGTCAGCAGGAAGAGAGCTCCCAAGTCGCCAAACTACCAAACCCCTATGCCCAATCCAACCAAGGATAGCACTCGGGGTGAGCTGAGGATTCCAACGAAGAAATCAAAACAGCAATGCAGCTGAACCCGAAAACGCACCAGGGAGATGATATGACTCGAGGGTAGACTTAGATTCTAGGGTGAGTAGACAGGAGAATCTCAAAAAAAAAAAAAAAAAAAAAAAAAAACGCCGATGCGTGCATGTCAGACGGGACACAGCGAGACCTCGCTAAAGGACGTCGATAGTTACAGGGAGGAGGATGAAAACAGATTATATAGAGGAGGATGAAAACAGATTATATAGAGGGGTGGGGGAGGAGGAGGAAAGGCTGTACTGGAAAAAAGAAATAACGAAAACAGGACCCAAAACATATTGATAGTGTTTCTGTCATCGGATGGGAAATAAAAACGAACAGGAAGGATCTCCCCACCTGAATATTACCCTTGGACAAAAACCTGTTCGTGACACCCATGCGCCTTGCTATTACGTGTCCGCATTTCAATGCGCTTTTTTTTCTTTGTTTTTTTTTTTTTTTTTATGGTAAATAAACACACCCTTTTGCAATGCAATGGTGTATTATCCATTCTCCATAGCTTCACACCGTCCTGAATAATAGTTTAGACTGCAAACCAAATGATTTTAAAAGGAACAGTGAGAATTACGCTTCAGATCATTTTATTTTCATTTAACATCTCGCTACATCATAAGAAGTGGCTGCGCATCCAAACGTAAAGAAAGAGCAGTAAACATCACCAACCAAACAAACATCGTTTTGCCATTGTTGTTGCATTTTTACACTTTACTTCTCGTATGCAGTCAGATTGATGTAATCAGTCTCGAATTTCTGCATACAGATTGCAGGTTGCTTCCTGTTGACCTCAGGGACCTAGCTAAAATTTGATCAAGGGGAAAGGAAGGACGTGTGTAAAGAGGGAAAACAAAAACAACATATAAAGAAACAAACAAACAAAACAAGAGAGAGAGAGAGAGAGAGAGAGAGAGAGAGAGAGAGATTCAGATTCAGATGATTTATTCATATGACAGGCCTAGGCCCCTAATGAAGGGGTGTGTGAACACACAAGTACAATAATTATATAAAATTAATTTACGGAAAGAAAGAAGAATAATTCGAGGGCAATTTCAAGAAGTGAAAATTTTACTATACTTAAAGGCCTTGTACACAAACAAAGAAAATTCTTAACAACTTCTGCAGACGTCGATGAACAAAGTAGGCTCAGTTTAAACAAGGATGGTTGTCTGTGATATTTGGGCTGAATAAACTTTTCTCTGATGCTCATGAGAGCTGGACAGGACAGGGCGAAGTGTAATTCGTTTTCAATTGACATTTTACATACAGGACAAAGCAAATCACAATTATTACATATTTGATTTCTAAAATAATGGGTGGCCAATGCAGATATTCCTAACCTGAATTTTGCTGTTACATGTTTTAGGTGCCTGTCTATATCTAAGGTTAAGTACGTTTTTCAGGTCATGAACATCGCAAACGTTCCTGTAGAAATCAAATCTGCCACTGTTTATGAATGTCATTTCTGCCATCTGCAGTCAACCAAACCGCTGACGGAAAAGACACAAAAAACTCTTTAATATTACCAACCCCTTGATTCAGCCAAACAAATCCAAATCCATATTCAAAAAGACAAAGACACACTTTGGACACCCAGTTACTTTTGCCTTAAGTGTCTAAGTCATGTAACATATCGTGCTCCTTACGAGGAATTCAGTTTCAGTCAGTAGCAGATACATCTCACAACAGAAGTAATGTAAATGGGAAATCGATTAGTTTCACCGTAAATTAGATCATTTGGAGTCCGTCTATCTACACCAAGAAACCTTTTTAGAGCAAGCATATGAACAGATTCACAATAGACGGCAGCTTTTTCTAGTCCCCATAACCCAGAGCCGTACAGTACAAAGCCGCACGCACACACACACACACACACACACACACACACACACACACACACACACACACACACACACACACACACACACACACACACACACACACACACACACACAGAGTTTGCATTTAAGTAATGCATTTATCACCCATTTCTATGCAAGTTGTGTGTGTGTGTGCATGTTTGTGTGTGTGTGTGTGTGTGCGCGCGCGCGCGCGCGCGCGCGCGCGTGTGTGTGTGTGTGTGTGTGTGTGTGTGTGTGTTTCACACCTGAACATCAACAATGTTACAGGTACTCACATTCTATGCGCTGGGATACTGGGGCTGTGGTTTATTTTCTGCCAAAGTCTTTTCCATTCGCCCGGAAGCTTGCTTCTCCAACAGAGTGTTTTGCTTGGAAAGGGTTTTATGGCAGAGGAGAAGGTAACGTAAACCGAGTGCTTTGTAAGGCTGGGTATGACGTCTACATGTGTGAGCTCCCTGGTCGATCAGAGTTTAACACCAGTATACCTGACACGCTCCCCATACCGAGGAATAGAACCACGTCACGTGTTCATCTCGAAATCTGTCCCATGCGGCATCTGACTCACACACTGCTGGCCTGTGATTTTGACAAGTCGCTGCAGAGAACTGGGGGACACTGAGACATGGTACAGGGCGACTTGTAGTATGACCCAGGGACTGTCACAGCCGTACTTTTATTGTAGCTTATCCGACGAATTTGTGCCTTATTCCCTGGTGTGTGATTTCCAAATAGATTGTTCACTTGGACGTGACGAAGACTTCTGTGAGCATCCTGGTTGCAAGGAAGGCATGATAGACTGTGGACTGGGACAGGTCGGTGATCTTTATCTGAAGGAAAAAAAAATCATTTTTCTTGCAATGTGTGTCTACAGATCCCGTCTTTTCTATGCACCAAAAAATCTAAACATGATTGATCACTTTCTCATTATCCCATTTTGCAGTCTGATTTGATATTCCTTCTTAGAGTCATCACTCCATGTCATTCATTGTGGTTGCCCCATGTACGCAGTCAGATTTGTTTCACTAGAATCCGAGCAGCAGCAATTTATCTTTAGATTACTGTTCTTAGAACATCAACCAACATACTTTTCCTCCCTTTCTTTGGTGTAACCATTATTAGTCACAGATAGAAATCAGTTATAAGATGATTTGCTTTCAATTGCATTGCAAAGACGGTCATGCAGCCGTCTCTTGCCAAATATGTTCAAGTACAAGGCAGCATTCTCTGAGCATGTCATTATCTTTATTTTTCAGCGCAGGCAATAACATTGAACCAGACAGACAGACAGAGAGAGAGAGAGAGAGAGAGAGAGAGAGAGAGAGAGAGAGAGAGAGAGAGAGAGAGAGAGAGAGATAATGCATTTAGCTCTCATGGATCTGTTTCGTGTTTGAAAGGTGGAAAATCAAGACACGGATCTCAATCATGAAATAATAAGCTGAAAATGCCGCTACGTTTTGAAGGCTACCTGAACACAAGTATTGTAAAAATACTTACAATCTATGATTCTGCTGATTCAAAGTTCACAAACGCTTTCACCAAACCATATCCATCAAGGATTCACAAAGACCTTCACCAGGCCACATCAATCAAAGTTTCAGAAATGCCCTCACCAGACTATATCAGTCAAAGGTTCACAAAAGCCCTCACCAGACTATATCAGTCAAACGTTCACAAATGCCCTCACCAGTTCATATGAATCAAAGGTTCACCAGGGCGTTCTCCAGACTATATCAATCAAAGGTTCACAAGTGCCCTTAGCAGACCACATCAATCAAAGGTTCACAAGTGCCCTCACCAGACCCATATCGATCAAAGGTCCAGAAGTGCCCTCAGCACACCATATCAATCAAAGGTTCACAAGTGCCCTTAGCACACCATATCAATCAATGGTTCACAAGTGCCCTCAGCACACCATATCAATCAAAGGTTCACAAGTGCCCTCAGCACAACATATCAATCAAAGGTTCACAGGTGCCCTCACCAGACTATATCAGTCAAACGCCAGTGTCAAATCTGGGGGCTGAAGTCCACTATCTAACATCACAAATCATGCTGTTCAGAAAGGATTAGTCTTGCTGTCAGAAATCGCGGAAAGACTTTTAGACAAACCCTGGCGAATTCAACACAGTGCTTCAAGTTATAGCGCAGGACGAAGGAACTCCATTAGATGGATTTGATATGGGAACTGTAATATCAGGCTGCATATAAGGGGAATGACTCCAGCTGGTGTCAGGCAGGACTCCACTGGACTGTGACAATGATAAACTCAAATTGTTTCCTGTAGTCATACATCCCCTCTTCGACACTCCCCTGCCTGATTCCCCCTCCACCTGCTTGTCTATGATCGCGCGCCCACCCGTGTGTGTGTGTGTGTGTGTGTGCGTGCGTGCGTGCGTGCGTACGTGCGTGCGTGCGTGCGTGCGTGTGTGTGTGTGTGTTATTTAGTGATAGTTTGGCTGTAGGATGAGAAGAATCACGTATGGGAAAATATGGAGTGGGGGATAAGAAAACAGCGTTGGGGGGGGGGGGGGGGGGGGGGGGGGGGGGGGGGGGGGGGGGGGGTATTGAACAGTGGCAGATCTTGAATCAAGCATTGAGCAATAGGAATAGGGAGCAGCGTAGTGCAGACCAGGGAGGGTATAGAGCAAAGGCAAATCTTCAAAGTGAATTTCGAGGAAGGGGATTGTTGAGCAGAGGGAGGAGTGGGGGGGGGGGGGGGGGGGTAGAGGGAATAACGAGCAGCAGCAGGTCTCTTTATCAAGTATCAAACCATGGAAATAGGGAACAGTAGGGGGGGGGGGGGGGGGGGGTAGAACAGGAGGGTATCAGGCAGTAGGAACTATCAAGCGAGGGAAGATGCAGCGTGGAATTAGAGAACATGGGGGAGTATTGTGCAGAGACAGCCACCAGATCAAGTGTTATCAAGCATGGGGGATATGAACTTCGGGAGAATCGAGTGAAACCAGTAATGGGCAGTGAGAGATTTGAACTGAGGGGGAGTATCAGCACCCTGCTGTTTGAACCATCACTGGAAATACATCTTGGTGAGTGATGTCATGACGACTGATGTGCAGAACGCTGGTAGTGTAGCTATGTTGTGAAAGGCTTCTGAAAAGTGACATCCACAATACACGGACACAGTGTGTGGTCTACCAGCGAGTAGGCTGAATCCCATGGTGTGTGGGCTTTGTGTCATACTGTCGTGGAGATGATTTTGTCTTCGTGATAGGAACGATGAACTCTAGGAAAGAAAGAAGTATCATCAGGTGCCACAGGACCATCTCCACCTATCTTTTCATTTATCATTTAACACAAGGCGATATATCTTCCAAGATGATGACGCTTCCATTCAGATGTCCTGTGAAATTGACCTGTGGGAAAGAAATAGCAGTTTGTTTGGATCCTGCCAAGGGCGGCAGTCAAGATATTCTCAGCCCGTTTGAAAATGCCTGGACAGCAGTGAAAACGATCAGATGGAAAGGTCAAATGCATCGCACTGTCCTATTGATAACTTCAAGTATAAACCTCCAATGCCGTACAAAAAGGTGTCAATTGGACGTCTATACTAAGCGTGCACAGTGTGTTCTGACTGAGAAAGGTCATCTAAGGTCAT
>JADBJO010009627.1:5000-7500 GCA_016801955.1 Conus betulinus
TATGGCTAAACCAAGGTGCTGAGGGAATAAAATCAGTTCCTTACTGCTTTTAAGGAAAGATGGTTCTTTGTAGATGGCAGAATGGGACCTTCACATTAAGAACAGTGAAAGATTTAGTTTCTATAATACTTTTTGCACAATAGCTGCTGATAAGACGCATTTGAAACTGAACTTAGACAGGCACCTGAAAATCATTACGACAAAATTTAGACTTGGCGTTTCGGAAATCGCTGTCCATAAGTTTCGTTAAAAACAACACACATCAGTTGATTTAATTTGTCCATTGTGCAAACAAGCCACAGAAGATGAGGTGCATTTTTGTTTTGTGTTGTCCCGTTCTAAAGGATTTAAGAGTAAGGTATCTACATCTAAAGTACTATAAATATCCGAATCTGTTTCGTCTTGGATTACTTCTAGCATCAAATAACGAAAGAACAACTAAAAATCTGTCCATCTATCTACATAAAGCATTTAAGATACGTTCTGTGTGTTTCTTAGTGTATCAATTTTGATCAGTTATATTGTATTATATATTTTTTTGAAACGATTTTTTGTTGCACCCCCTTCAATAGGGGCAATGGCCTATTATTGAATAAACTATCCGTATCCGTATCCGTATCCGTATCTCTCTCTCTCTCTCTCTCTCTCTCTCACACACACACACACACACACACACACACATACACGCGCGCGCGCGCGCACCCCTTTTTCCAGTCCCATTCTCGACTAATCAGCAACACACCGTCCGTTCACTATACATTACGTTAACAGACTCACCCCCCACCCACCCCCACCACACACCTCACCACCCCGATCCTCTCCGTTCCCCTCCCCCCCCCCCTCCCCCTCAACTCCTTCCTCCGAGTCCCCCAACCCCTCCCCCCACCCCCCGTCTCAAGGAGCGTTTTCTTCATGGGAGTGAAACAGTATTCTGGCAATGTCGTCTGACCCTGTTGTGTGAAATCCTTGTTGGTGGGTAGGAGAGGAGCAAACTTGATTTTTTTTTCTTCCTGGTATTACCGTCTCGGGCCAAAGTCTGTTTCTTCATCGATGAGTGATCAAGTGCAGAGATCCCCCCCCCCCCCTCGCCCCCCCCCCCCCCCCCCCCCCCCCCCCCCCCCCTTTCTTTTTTTTTTTCTCTTTTCATAGCAGTGAGGGGGTTGCATTGCGGGGCTGGAGTGCCAACTCGGTTTTCTTTTACCTGACATTCTTTGGTTCAAGGACAGTTTCCAGTTTACTGTTATTGACAGGTGAAGGAAGGAGTTCATCTTTGCCGCTGATATGTCACATCTCCACACGCACAAACAGGGTGTGCGTGCGCTCACACACACACACACACACACACACACACACACACACACACACACACACACAGAGAGCGCTCAGAGAGAGAGAGAGAGAGAGAGAGAGAGAGAGAGAGAGAGAGAGAGACGCTTTAACGCTTTGACGAATGATCATTTATTGCCTTCAGCTTAACAAGCCACTAAGGCAGAGGGGAGGGGGGTGGAGGGAACACATACGACTTCACACACTGCACCATTGAAGTATAAGGAAAATAAATCATGATCAAAGAAACAAAACTATCAGGATGTAATGGATTAAAATATCGCCCACATTGTTTGGAAGGTACAGATATTTATAATAATTTATAAACTACTTCACACGTGAACGACCCTAATCCAGTCAGAAGATTTCCGTATAGGACATCCTTCCTATGCGCCATTCCCGCCCCTTTAGTTCCAACACGTAGTTCCCATTCCCCTCTCTCAGCTTACACGCATAAACATGAACAGTAAAACACAAGCTCACATTCTTTCTTTCCTCCTTCCTCCCAATCTCAACCTCTAATCCCAGGAATCCCCGACCGCCCTCTCCCCCCCACCTCCCCTTTCCCTTCCCCACCTTCCTCCTCACTATACCGTATTGACAGGTGAGAATGAATGAATTTTTTTTTACGTCAGTCTCACACACACACACACACACACACACACACACACACACACACACAGAGAGTGAGAGAGAGAGAGGCCACATCGCCATCCACTAATCACAAAAGAACATACTGATACAGAACAAGGAAAATTAGATTACACATACTACATTAGGTTCTAATTTCTTCTCTCTCTCTCTCTCTCTCTCTCTCTCTCTCTCTCTCTCTCTCTCTCTCTCTCTCGCATTGGTAGCTTCAGTCAAATACTTAGCAAGGTCAATAACAGTTGTAGCATTATCTGTCGACAAAAGATGTATTATACCACTTACTGTTGGCTCAATATGTGAATTGATAAATGAATATTTTGGGCGAATGTCTGAAAGGAAGCAACACTGGAAAAGAAGTGCACTTCATCTTCCTGATGGCGACCGCACACTGGGCAGTCAGCACTTCGTTCTGTGGTCAGAAACCAGTGGTTTGCAGCGCCTAGACCATGCACCCTTAATCTAAACTTTACCAGATCTTCTCTCTCATCTTTTTATTCGTTATCAAAGACAGATACTTCTCCGC
>JADBJO010009627.1:35000-70000 GCA_016801955.1 Conus betulinus
GCATGTGGTCCCTACAAAGCAGTACAAATGGTCCACAGTAGGAACAACAAAATTAGTTACTATTAGAGAAAGCAAAAGGTTTGTACGAAGAGTTTGGTCCTGCGGACTTTCTGTACGATAAAAGTGTGTGGTTCCTATCAAGAACACAGACAGTCCCACACCGTGAGACACAAGTGTTCCATACTAGGACCCACAAGCGGTCCACATTAGGTGACACTAAGTGATTCGTTTTTTTAGGAACCAGTGGAGTTCCACAGTACTGAATACAAGTGGTACATATCAATCAAACACACACACACACACACACACACCCGCGCACGCGCACACGCACACACGCACGCACGCACGCGCGCGCACGCACACACACACACAGCACGCACACACACACACACACACACACACACACACACAAGACATCCAAGAGAGGGGAACAAGCGTTCCATATTGCGAACCACCACTAATTCGTATTCAGAAAATCCAAGTGGCCCCTACAAAGAACCATCACGAGCTCTACAGTGCGGGACACAAGTGATCCATTAAAAAGCACAATGGATTCAAGTGAAAGGGAGACACACAGGCCACCCAAGGAGACACAAGCTGTGTTCACAGCAATGCCAGTCGTGCATCGGAGACACAATTGCAGATACATTCTGAAATGTTTCGCTTTCATAAACCATTAAGGCCCTTTCATACTGTACGTCAGTCAAAGACACGAACGGCTACAGTTTTGAAGCCGGTTGAAGTACAACGTTTATTTTACAAGCAATAACAGGAACAGATAACTGCATCCTAATTTGGAGTCAGACGTCCCCAAACTGTTTGTCCCTGACAGTTGACCAAACATATTCGATGAGTTCTCCCCCTTACTTAAAGCATGCACCATCTTTAAAAAAAAAAAAAGCCCCAATAAACAAAGAATAAACAATAAATAAACAAACAATAACGACAACAGTAACAATGAAACGAATAACAACAGTAATATAAGTTCTATAGTTTTCATCAAATACACCATATTGTACATTGACCGGTAGGTAAACAATTCATTCTGTCCTATTCAGACATACATGCAACGGAGGCGAGGTCTGTCTGGAGAGATCACTCTATAGAACAAAACAACGACAACATCAACCACAGCGAAAACGACAACAAAGCGGAGGGGGGCTACTGAGGTGAGGGGTAGGCTGAGACAGGGAAGGAGATTACGGGTGGGGCAAGATGGTAGGAGTTATGAGGAGTAGAAGAGGAGAGAGGGGGGGGGGGGAGGGGGGGGGGGGGGGGGGGGGGGGTGCTGTCACTGCCGTGCGTCAACTTTGTGTATCATGGAAATATTCCACAGAGTGAATGGTCAGGTGTCGTCGCTTAAGCTGAAAGAATACTCATCTGGAGGTGTGTGTGTGTGTGTGTGTGTGTGTGTGTGTGTGTGTGTGTGTGTGTGTGTGTGTGTGTGTGTGTGTGTGTGTGTGTGTGTGTGTGTGTGTGTGTGTGTGTGTGTGTGTGTGTGTGTGTTTTTGTCAGCATTTCTATCTCTTAAAAGATATTCCAGTGCACCTCTCAAAAGTATTGTCATGTTTTATAGCCGTTCAAGTAGCTGATACGAAAACTTCAGAGATGAAATCTCTCTCTCTCTCTCTCTCTCTCTCTCTCTCTCTCTCTCTCTCTCTCTCTCTCTCTCTCTGGCGTCACCTTTGTTTATAGAAACAGAACGCAAGAAAATCTGGGGGTGGGAGGTGAGAAAAAGAGGGTGCGAGATAGCTTCATTTCTGGATAACCTAGTTATTACTGATAAATCACACAGAATGTTGTTTCGAAAAGCCGCACACAAATTGCTGTGCACATGTTTAAGGTCGTGTTTGAAAATGATGACGAAAGAAATTTTGTCAAATCAATACCCACCTCAAAATTCGGCGGCGGCAAATTCAGCACATGAGAATGACATTGATTTTGTCAACACCAAACAATTATAGTACCACTAAACAGCAAACTAACCAGCCAAATAAAGAGTCAATAAACGCATTCAAATAAAGCAGCAGATAAAGATAAACACATTGATACATAACATTTCCTACCTGTTGGGAACGCATCGGCAGTTCACCTTCGCTTCTCACCCCTTCGGCGTGCAAACGTAGCGCCCCCATCCAAAGTCAGCATTTAACGACCCGAGCGGCAGACAGATGAACCATCACAGAGATTTCCGCAGTCTGGCACGCCTGATCTGCGCGTCTCCCACTACTACCAGAATCTCCCTCCGCATCCGCCCCAATCCTTCTCTACACGGACGAAAACCAGAACCGGCCCCCTGCTATAGTTTCGCTTCCCCTGGACAGGTTTTATAACGGGGTTTAAGTCTGGTGGGTGCCGCAGTTTGTTGTTGTTGGGTCCTGAAGTAGTCAGACATCCTTGAGAAGAGACGAAGTGGGCTTGTTGGTTACGCAGTGATTTTGTTCCCGTCTACAATACTCGCGCAAGATGAATGTACCCCCAGAGGAGAGCTCTAAAAACTGTTTTCCTGGTTGCTGTTTATGACCAAAACAAAAAAAATCAACAACAGCAAAAGCAGCAAAAATAAGCAAACAAATAACCTCCCCCCTACACATACACCACCAATAAAACAAAACAAACGTTAAAACACAAACAAATTAAACAGTTCAAGTGAGGGTTTTTCTTTCTTTCTTTCTTTCTTTCTTTAAAGAATGAATTCAGCATATATACATTTACAATAATTATTTGTATGTAATCGACGATTCTGTAAAATTATCTTTTATTTGTTGCTAGTCTCCGGGTAGAGAAACAAGACATCCGTTCTTTATACATCCTGACATGGTTCGCTGAACCATATCGCTCGTAGTTTTGCTTCAAATGCACCCTCCCCCCAACCACCTTTTCTCTCTTTTTCTTTTTTTTTTCTTTCTTTTTTTTTCCTTCTTCTTCTTCTTCATTTTTTTTTTCTCTCTTTTTTTGTTTGACGGTTCGTTTACATGTAAAACACGCCCGAATCGAAGGAAGAGAACGCCAATTATTCCAGGGAGGTAAAACTGGGGGTCAGGGACTTCAGTGCCTGAGCATCGGGTGTATGGCTGCGCTATCGTGACCTCACTGATGGCCTTCGATGTTTTGCCTCTCTTGACTGCACTGGGGAGGGGGGGGGGGGGGGGGGGGGGGGGGGGGGGGGGGGGGGGGGGGGGGGGGGGGGGGGGGGGGGGGGGGGGGCAGGAGATGCGGAAGGGGGAGGGGAGAGGCATAGGGAATGAGGGAAACTGGGAAAAGGTGGGGGGGTCACTTCAGTTCTCTCTCTCTCTCTCTCTCTCTCTCTCTCTCTCTCTCTCTCTCTATATATATATATATATATATATATATGTGTGTGTGTGTGTGTGTGTGTGTGTGTGTGTGTGTGTGTGTCTTTTTTCTCTGTCTGTGTGTCTGTCTGTCTGTCTGTCTTCCACACTATACATACACTCGAGGTCTGTGTGATCTCTCTCCACCCCCCTTACCTCACCCACCCCACCCCTCTAACCATCTCCTTTATCTCTCTTCCCGATTAGACGCGAGCAGCTACGCCACACGCCCTCCAAAGACACACGTAATAAGAGGGACGCTCCTGCCTCTTGATCACTTCCTTCCACCCCCACCCCCACCCACCCCCATCCACCCCACCACCCCCCTCATCCTCCACTCTCGACCACGCACTCCCCTCCATAATGGCAGCAGCGTGCCAGGTGCAGCAGCAGCATCAGCGCAGTCAGCAGATAAATATTGCAGTGATGCTGATGAGCGGAGACTGAGACTGAGCCCCAGACCCGGACCCAGAGAGAATCGGACTCCGCCTCCCTGCCTTTGACCTACACACTGCCCTGCTCTCTCTCTCTCTCTCTCTCTCTCTCTCTCTCTCTCTCTCTCTCTCTCTCTCTCTCTCTCTCTCTCCTCTCTCCCTCTCTCTCTCTATCTGTGCGTGTGTGTGTGTGTGTGTGTGTGTGTGTGTGTGTGTGTGTGTGTGTGTGTGTGTGTGTGTGTGTGCGTTGTCTCTCTCTCTCTCTCTTTGTTTCTGTCTCTGTCTCTGTCTCTCTCTGTGACTGTCTCTCTCTCTCTCTGTTTCTGTCTCTCTCTCTCTCCTTGCCTCCCTCCCTCTTTCCCCCCTCTCTCTGTGTCTCTTTCCCCTCTCTCTCTCCCCCTCTCTCTCTCTCTCCTTTCCCTCTCTCTCTTGTTCTCTCTCTTGTTCTCACTCCTTCCATCCCTCTCTCTCCCTACCTCTTTCTTTCCCCATTCCTCCTCCTCTCTCTCTCTGTCGCCCTCCCTTCCACCCTCCTTTCTCTCTGTCTCTGTCTCTGTCTGTCTGTCTCTCTGTCTCTCTCTCTCTCTCTCTCTTTCCTTCTCTCTCTCTCCCCCTCCTCCCCCCATCTCTCTCGTTCAGGTGTTTTCCCAGCTTAAGGGTACATAAACCGCAATTTGCGGAACAAATGAACAGAATCAGACCTGACACGCCCAGTGTGTCAATCAGTAATCCAGACACAGATTCCGAAATCCATTTTCTGTCCACTTTGTTCAGCTTATGGGCCGGTTCGAGACCAGTGTATTTCAAGAGCAGCACCACGGTCATCCCTCGACGTGCCAGCCTTCCGTGCTGCTTGCGTCTGGAAATCAACCGGCGGGTCATCAGTAGACTTGCTAGCTTCATCAGGAAAGCCTTTGGTTTGCGCACTTTCTGGTGCAGACTGAGTAGCTCTGAGCTGCATCGTGTCTTTGATTGATCAGTGATCATTGATTTTGAACGCGCACGTTTGTTTTTAGCTCTTGTGTGCCACACCCCCGCTGGTACAGCCTGCAAGTATTATCAATAAAACAGTTCCGTGTTCAGAGTCCTCTCTGTCTGTGTCTCTTTGTTTGTCTGTCTGTCTGTCTGTCTGTCTGTCTGTCTGTCTGTCTCTCTCTCTCTCACGGTTGACCAGTTAACTATTTATTTATATAAAGCATTCAAGAAGGGAGATACATGTAACGTAGAGAATACCAAGATCAGTCTGCAACATGATTTTTAATGTATATCCCCATTCTAAGCGGCTATGGCCTTTGTGAATCAAACATTTGAGTCTTGAGTCTCTCTCTCTCTGTCTCTCTCTGCCTTTTGTCTGTCTGACTCTCTCTCTCTCTCTCTCTCTCTCTCTCTCTCTCTCTCTCTCTCTCTCTCTCTCTCTCTAACAACAGGAAGACGCCACCCTCTTTCTCGGCTTTGCCGGGAATTCAGCTTTTTTAAAACTAAAACAACATTTATGAAAGGAGCACTTCACTCACGGGGCTCATTTTCTTGAGCTGGTTTCACACACACATTCATGTCAGCCATTGAAGAACTTCAGGGGCATCACATCGCCAAAAAAAAAAAAAAAAAAAAAAAAGAAACAGCACAGAGGTCAAGCTCCGTTCTCAGTGGCGGATGTGGTGACCTCAGGCCTTGATCCTCGGTGCAGTGCATCGCCTTCTCCTCGACAGCGCCGGACCTCTCGGTCTTCTCTCTCCCGTGGGGTGGATGTACCACGCTGCCGTCAGCTCTGTCACCAGCTGCTCTGACGTCTCCGGCTGGTGTAGGAGGGCGCGTACCTGCGTGTCCAGATGACCCCAGACTGGGAGGTGTTCTATCGGGGGGGGGGGGGGGGGG
The DNA here is from genome assembly GCA_016801955.1 of Conus betulinus. Classification (NCBI taxonomy): domain Eukaryota; kingdom Metazoa; phylum Mollusca; class Gastropoda; order Neogastropoda; family Conidae; genus Conus; species Conus betulinus. The sequence goes on from JADBJO010009627.1 coordinate 40,642, forward strand.
GGGGGGGGAGAGAGAGAGAGAGAGAGAGAGAGAGAGGCAGAGACAGACAGACAGACAGACAGGACAGACAGACGGACAGAGAGAGACAGAGATAGAGACAGAGACAGAGACAGAGATAGAGACAGACAAATAGACAGAGCCAGACAGAGACAGAGACAGACAGAGACAGAGACAGGCAGACAGAGAGGAGACAGAGACAAACATATAGGCAGACAGACAGAGAGGAGAGAGAGAAGAGAGACAGAGAGAGAGAGACAGACAAGGCAGACAGACACAGACAGACAGAGAGAGCTGGCCCAAGGAGGTCGTGATGGGGATGTTTTAGCGGCGTTCAGGTGGGAACGCTCCGAGGAACGCTCAATGGGCTGGCAAGCCAACAGGTCCGAGTCCACGTGTTACAGATTAGGCCGAACACACCAAGTATCCTCTGTTACTGACCCTGGCGTTTGTCAAAAGATCAGCCAGTACCAAAACATGTTCATCGCACGGTCCAGTCTTTGACCCATACCGTGCCTGACTCGGAGGTAGATCCAATGTCCGCTGCTATCTATATTACAGCACGATCCGCGTAACGCTTCATTTTCCTGTCGTCTGCGGACTTTTCACTCCAAATCCTTGTGTTCAGCAATGGCGTAGAAACACAAGAAGCCCACAAGCCATGCATCGTTCTGTCATCCTTGCTGATATATGGCATTGAACTAATTTACTGACCTCAAATTTCAGCATAGAATCGTCTTTTTCACATTCACTTTTTTTCCACCAAAGAGCCAGGGCGATTTTCATCTAGTCAAACTGACGACTTGACCTTTGCGGTAACCCCGAACTCTGACCTATGAACACCACAGCTAGCCCATGCCACTGAACAAATGGAACGTGTGGCGGCAGAACTTCATGATGTATCGATTAGCTGTGAGATCTCCTTCACGTCTGACCGAGGGTCTTCTGGGCTTGGCCATGTCCCTCCCTACCCACCCCTTGCCCTCAGTTCCAACCTACGCATACCATAACACTTCTTCTACCAAAGTCGGTTGCCTCCTGAACGCGGTTGGGGCTAAATCATTCATCTCCTGCGGAAGACTCTGGCTCTGCCGTCATGCCGTTCGAGTAGGATTCTGGATTCAACAGACCAGACAACAGCGCCAAGGGTTGTGATCCATATGAGGTGTTCACCGGCTCACTGGTTCCTTGTGACAATAATTGTTGATCCACATGAGGTGTTCACTGGGCTCACTTGGTGCCTTGTGGCAATGGGTGTTGATCCACATGAGGTGTTCACTGGCTCACTTGCTGCCTTGTGGCAATGGGTGTTGATCCACATGAGGTGTTCACTGGCTCACTTGGTGTCTTGTGACAATGGGTGTTGATCCACATGAGGTGTTCACTGGCTCACTTGGTGCCTTGTAGCAATTATTGTTGATCCACATGAGGTGTTTCACTGGGTCAAGAAACGGAATGTTATTGATCCCGTCACCTTTGTGCTGGCCCTTGTGAGTGACAGAAACGAGCGCAGTTTGTGAACATATGAATGTTACCTCTCTCTCTCTCTCCCGTCGAACTTTGTGCTGGCCTCGACGTGAGTGACAGAATGCGTTTGCCTCTGCTCTCTCTCTCTCTCTCCTCGCAGTTTGTGAACATGTGAATGCTCTACCTCCTCCCTTCCTCTCTCTCTCTCTCTGCATCCCTCTCTCTCATGATAATCCGTTTTTTCTAACAACGAGGGGAAACAACGACGGGAAATGTCAGACCCCGTAAAAGCTTTTAAGAAGCTAATGTATCCGGACTCAAATGGCAAGCACACATGGATTTCAAGTGTTGGAGAGGAGTTATTTCAGAATTGGTTTGAACTGGTATGGTTAAACCGAGGGTTTGAAAATATTAATGAGTGGTTTAACGTGAACTTCACCAAGAGAGGTTCATACATATTGCCGATGGCAAAACTGAATGAACGTGTTCAGGATAGTGACCAATTTTCTAGATTTATAACATTCAAATCTTTTACGAGCTGTTAAAGGTATCATCTAATCGACATTGACAAATACATCAAATATTCCGTGTATGACTAGAATTCAATTCGGAATAACAAACATAGTGATACATCTGGACCAATACAGAAGTCTCAACAAATTCATTGACAAGTCCTTTGTGCAAAGATGCAAAAGAAGGCGAAGTACATATTTTTGTTAGGCTGTGTCGTAGTCTCAGTGATCCTAGGCAAGAAACACATATCTCGAAAATGTTATGCAACCCGTGTCTATTCTACATGGCCTTACTGATGGCTGAAAATGACAGTAACATATTGAAGAAGAATTTGTGCAAGTATTTATGTAAGGCAAGTGAAAAAAGTGCTATTGGGGTTAAAGAATGTATGTGCTGTTATTGAATTACACATAATCTAATAATTCAATGTGAAAAAGATTTTGTCAATACTTTGATGTATCTCTAATCATCATTGGTGCTTATGAGTCACTATGTATGTAACCCCCCCCCTCTCTCCCCTGTCCCCCGTTCTGATGGGGCTGTGACCTATACTGAATACCCCCCCCCCCCTCTCTCTCTCTCTCTCTCTCTATCTGACTATCTATCTATCTGGTCTGTCTGTCTGTCTGTCAATGTCTCTGTCTGTCTCTCTCTCTCTCTCTCTCTCTCTCTCTCTCTCTCTCTGAAGATACTCTCTCTCTCTCCTCCCTCCTCCTCCTCCTACCCCCTCTCTCTTTCAAGCCTGGTAGCGTGGCGGTGGCTCAGTAGATAATATACTCACCTAGGAAATGGGAGTTTCACAAGTCCATGGTTCAAATCTTGCATCAGCCAGGGCGGGTCCATCCACACCTCCTTGCCCTCCTGTCTCGTCTCTCTCCCTTCCTCCGCTCCACTTTCGCCTGGTCTCTACTACTCCTTAGTTTAGGGATGGACAGGGTGATAGTCTTTCAGACGAGACGATCAGGTAGGGTCTTCGTCTACAGCATGCACTTCTGGCGGACGTAAAAGAACACACGGCGACCAGGGAAATGTTCCGGGCACAATCCAACATCCTGCAAAAAAAAAAATCCACATTTGGTAATGTTAGAGAGAGAGAGAGAGAGAGAGAGAGAGAGAGAGAGAGAGAGGAGAGAGAGAGAGAGAGAGAGAGAGAGAGAGAGAGAGAGAGAGAGAGAGAGAGAGAGAGAAGCACAAAAAAAAATGAGGGACAAGTGCCTGGCTCCGTACTTTCTGAAAAAGGCAACTGAGTTTGTACTCTCTCGTAAACATTATATTACAGCCTACGATGTGATCGAATCACAGTATGATGTAAAGCAGTAAATTATGTTACGATAAACACCAAACAATACAATAGAGGACATTGTTGTGTTGGCATCCGTCTATCTTGAGAGACAATGGTGTTGCGCCATGGGTCAGTCATTTGTCGAGTTGCAGCGCAGCGCCTGCCTTGGCTGAAGAGTTCGATCCCTGAGCGGCAGACCCTGTTGCAGTTGCTGCAGGTGAAGTCTTGGTCATCAGCGTCTGTGGGTGCCGACGCAATTCTTGGCCGTCTGCGGCACCTCTGCTCTTCCCACTGGTCTTCTCCTCTGCTCTGCTTGTTTGATGCCGGCCTTGATGGTGGACCCGGTCTGAAGTTGCTGTCGCCAGGTCTGCTGGGTTGAGGCTGCCTGCCCTCAGGTCGCACTTGCATACATCCTTTTAGCGTAGGGCGGGCCGTGCTGTGGGTCTGGGACTTGCAGCCAGCTCGCCATGCAGCATGTCCTTTCGGATGCGACCGTCGTCCATGCGGCTGACGTGGCCAGGCTAGCGCACGCGTCTCTGTGTCAGCATGACGAACATGCTATGCATCCCTGCCTGGGCCAGAACGTTCTTCTTAGTGATGTGTGTTTGGAAGGCGTGCAGTCTGCGTTCTTGTCGAGAGTACAAGGTTTATGTTTCGCTTCCGTAGAGACGAGTGCTCAGCACGCAGGCTTGGTGCACTTTCATCTTGGTGTTAGATGTTAGCATGGTTTTGTCCCAGACTCTCTTCGTTAGACAGGCTGTTGCTGCCTTGCCAATCTGCATGTTCAGCTCGGCGTCCAAAGAGAGGTTGCTGGAGATGGTGGAGCCCAGGTAAGTAAATCGTCGACCCCTTAAATGGTGTGATCGCCAATGAAGATACGGGGAGTGGTGCTGACATCTTGGTCCATGATGTTAGTCTTCTTTAGGTTGGTTGTGTGGCCGAACTCGACGCACGCATCAGCGAAGCAGGTGATGACCCGTTGTAGCGCTACCTCAGTGTGGGCCATAACGGCGGCGTCATCTGCGAAGACCATCTCCCTGATGAGGACTTCCGCATCTTCGTCTTTGCTCGGAGGTGCGCCAAGTTGAAGAGTCTCCGTCACTCCTAGTGTGGAGGAAGATGTCGTCTTCAGACTGTCGGACAGCGTAGCTCAGCACATATCTATAAAGCGTATGTCAACATAATATACAATGTATACGAAATAAAAAGAACTCACAAACGTTTTAATGTATGAATAATATAGCAATGGTAAGTTTTTGTTAATCGCCATCCTACTTCGTCCCAATACGTCTTTCACTCTGTCACATCAGAGAGAGAGAGAGAGAGAGAGAGAGAGAGGGAGAGAGAGAGAGAGAGAGAGAGAGAGAGAGAGAGAGAGAGAGAGAGAGAGAGAGAGAGAGAGAGAGAGAGAGAGAGAGAGAGAGAGAGAGAGAGAGAGAGAGAGAGAGAGAGAGTCGCATCACACACAGACACAGAATACGAATACAAATACGAATACGAATGGTTTAATGTGTTAGGCTTTGTGCCCATTCACAGTGGATAACAATAGATACAATTTATCTCAAACGTGTTATGTTGTCACGACACGGAAGCCATGTCAATGAAATTTCATGTCAATCTGCTAAAGCACAATAACAACAGCTTTGCAGCTACTGGTCCACATGAGCTTTTGTACCATGAACAGAACAAGTTTAAATAATGATAATAAACTTTACAGTTAACATCACACGAAGACCAAGATTTCCTTTATAACAAGAACTTTGATCACAAGTTTAAATGGTAACTGTGCAATGACTAGGCCATATTTTAAGCAAGATTTCCTTTGTTAAATGTTAGCGAACCTCCAAGAGAAACGTGGACAAACGAGTCGCAAGACAAGAACATGACGCGTTTCGACCTCTTAGGTCTTCTTCAGGCAAGACACAAACAAATAATACAGCGAAAATGAACGAATTTGGTACTCAGCTTCGATCTCTTCACTCTTGAATAAATGCCTGCTAATCTTGCGCTGAAGAGTGAAGAGATTGAAACTGAGTACCAAATTCGTTCATTTTCGTTGTATTATTTGTTTGTGTCTTGCCTGAAGAAGACCTAAGAGGTCGAAACGCGTCGTGTTTTGTCTTGTGACTCGTTTGTCCACGTTTCTCTTGACGATTCGCTAACATTTATCAAAGATTTGTTTAGATTTCCGCCTGCAGTCGTCTCACTTTGCAACTAGCTTATTAAGGAGCTTCGTGATAGGTTGCTTCTAAACTAAAATTTTTCTTTGCAACCAGCACTGATGTCACATCTGTCTTTTTTTCTCTGATCTGATAGTATTGACAAAGCTGTCCATTCTCTTTGAGGCATCTTCAAAACACTTTGTTATTGCGTTGTAAGGTCACATACATTCAGTTGTATAGTGTCAGCTGATTCACCAACATCCGTTGTATTGTTGCACGTGTCCTTGTTTTTTTGCGCCAGTCTCCTGTGGATGAAAGGTCAGGCTGTTGTCGTGCCTCCCCCTATGATCGTTTTCTAATGTCATGATATCAGTGTGTATTTCTCTGACTCAGTTTCTTAATTATCACATTCATCAATCACTTTCACTAACTGAGAGTTTATGTCGCTTCCAACGGCTGGTGATGGACAGTACTGCTGATGTGTGGAGAGAGAGAGAGAGAGAGCGAGAGAGAGAGAGAGAGAGAGAGAGAGAGAGAGAGAGAGAGAGAGAGACAGAGACAGAGACAGGACAGAGAGGACAGTCACGAGTCAGAGAGAGAGAGAGAGAGAGAGAGAGAGAGGAGAGAGAGAGAGACAGAGAGAGGAGAGACATCAGAGAGAGAGAGAGACAGAGAGAGACAGAGAGATCAGGAGAGAGACAGACAGACAGACAGAGAACAAGAGAGAGAGAGAGAGAGAAGAGAGAGAGAGAGAGAGAGAGAGAGAGAGAGTAACATCCAGAGAAGAGAAGAGAGAGAGAGGAGAGAGGAGCGGGGGTGAGAGAGAGAGAGGAGAGAGGAGAGAGAGAGGAGGTGGAGTGAAGAGAGAAGTCTGGAGAGGGGGAGGTTCGCAGAGGCAGACCGAGGAAGCCTGAAGACAGGGGTAGACAGGTTAATGAGAGAGGACAACAACAGACAACAAACTCTGGACTTGTTAATTAAGACTCTAATTCACTGTTATGCAAGGACAGGACAAAGGAAAGAGAGAGAGTGAGATCCGGAGAGGTCGAGAGTTACAGGAGGAGAGTTCAGAGATAATGAATAGACAGACAGAGAGGATACGGTTAAGACCGTCTGAACGGACACTGTTTTTTCTCTGCGACAGTCGAGGACAGGCTGAGCACATCAGACTTTGAAAGACACCTAGAGAGAGGTGCTTCTAAACTAGGGAGATCATTGAAAGACAGGAGAAGACAAACTATCGACGTTGTCCGCTCTGTCGCACAGAATTTAAAAAGGGTTATGAACTGTAAGGAGAGAACCAAAGACCAGCAGCTTGACAGGAGAGAAGGGACTAAGAGTTGCTGACGTGACACTTTTTTTCCGCCAGACTCTGTTTGAGATGTGGTGTGCCCAGCCTGATAGAGAGAGGGAGAGATATCAGTGGGATAGCTCAGCTCAGTTTTCACATTTCAACGCAGAGTTCACTAAGAGAGAGAGAGACTGGAGATGGACAGCCTCAGTGATTGTAAGAGATAAAGAGAGAGAGAGAGGAGAGAGAGGGGAGAGAGAGAGAGAGACAGAAACAGAGGGAGAAAGAGAGACAGACAGACAGACAGAGACAGACAGACAGACAGACAGTCACGTCAGAGAGAGAGAGAGAGAGAGAGAGAGAGAAGATCAGCGGAACAAGAGAGAACAGCAAGACGCAGACAGGACAGACAGACATCAGAGACAAGACAGACACAACACAGGAGTCACATCAAAGAGAACAGACAAAGGTTCACATCAGAGAGAGAGAGAGAGAGGAGAGAGAGAGAGATCGGAGAGGAGGCAGACAGACTGTACCATCCCCACCACTCTCTGTCCACCCACCAGCATGCTATAAGGCACCGCGGGGGTGTGACGAGGGAGGGAAAGAGGAGAAGGGAGAGGTGGAGGTGGAGAGGGGCAGTGGGAGAGGCCCAAGAGGCAGACCGAGGAAATCCTGAATGGACAACTGTAGAAAAAAACAAACAACAACACAACACAACAACAACAAAACTCTGGGTTTAAATACCTTAATTATGTTATGCACGACAGGACAAAGGAAAGAGATTTTCAGATCCGGCAAGGTCGGCAGTTACAGGTTAGTTATGAACTGTAGATATTGAATATGAATGTACGTCGTAGAAACAGGCGGATACTGAGCTAAGACCGTCTGACAGACACTTTTTTTCTGCCGACTCATTTTGTCATTGGGACAGCCAGGCGGAGCACATCAAAGGGAAATAACACAACCAGAGCGTCCGCGCGCAGACCGTTGAAAGTACAGAAGTTCTTCCCTTGCACAAACTATCGATGTTGTCCGCCTGTTGTACGTAAACTGAAAGAGAAAACGGAGGAACAGTAAATAGAACCAAATAACCAGCAAGCAAAATAAAATAACAACAGCAACAACTGATATCCGTTTTACCTGATGTGATGTAGTGTGCCCGTCATTTAAAGAGAAACAAACCATTTTATTGTAGACAATATAAGCAAGTTTGCAGGCAACGTTGGCCTCATTCTCAGTGCCAAAAAGACTAAAAACAAGTTTACCGGTAAACACCAAGGGCCAACAGACGTTCTCATCGACTAGAAACAAGTGGAAAAAGCAGAGAACTTCACATACCTAGGCAGCTCCATCAACAAAGCCAATGACCTCGGCCACGAACTGAAGTATCGCGTTGGGAAGGCAACACCAGCATTCAATCAACTGAACAAATATGGAACAGGAAGAAATTCTCCCCTGGAATCAAACTGAAATTTCATAACTCCAGTGTGATTTCAACGCTGTTAAATGTCTGTGAAAAACCTGGCAACTGAAGACCATCCAGGAGAAGAAATTGACACTTTTGATACTAAGTGTCTAGGTTTTATCTTCATCAATGGTCAGACTTTATACCAAATGAAGACGTAGAGAGAGGTCCAAACAGCTCCCCGTGTCAACCATCGTCTGCAGACCCCAGCAAGCCACAGAGAAGGAGGACGACCCAGGATGAGCTGGCGACAGACAGTGGAGAGAGACCTCCGACTCGTCGACAGAGGATGGAGTGACACTAGCAAACTGGCTGAGGACCGTGCACAGTGGAGCGCCTTGACTGCCACATGCGTCGCAAGACGTGGGAGCATCTAAGTAAGTAAGTAAGTAAGTAAACCATTTTTAAAACAAACTACAACAAAATGATATAGTTAACGGAGCTTAGCGGCTCCTAAAAGTAACGAACTAATCAAAAATAAAACATACAATAACATAAAGAAAGAAGACCATACACAACGTAAAAAAAAAAAAAAATGAAATACAAGTCCACTTCCGTCGGTGGATTGAGGAAGATGACGTCACACAGACAGCAGCAGAGGAGATCTAACAGAAAGTGAAATTAACGTCTCATTAGCTCGAGGTTCTTAAATCCACTTGTACCCATGCAAAACTGTACGTGATTGTGAGCGGTATGATTCGCCAATGAGTGACATCGACAGAAAGAGGGGCCTCTAAACTAAGACTTTGCCTGACAATGTCAGCCTTTGGAACTGCAGTTTATGAGACTGAACAATGATATTAACTAAAAACAACAACAACGAGAAACAGAAGAACACAGCAACACCAACATCAACAAAAACAACAGCAATAGCAACAATAATAATAATGATAATGATACTAACCGTAGTAATAATAGTGATAAGATAGTGATAACAATAACAGTAATTGTTAATAACAACAGCAAAACAATAGCAACAAGAATAATAGTGATACCAGCCGCCCGTAGCGAAGTGGTTAGTGTCGCGGACTCCCGGCTGGGAGGTCGTGGGTTCGAATCCCATCAGAGTCATGTGGGTTTTTTTTTTCTGCCCCGACCGGCTCCTACCCAGAGCTGAGTTTGCTGCGCACTCAGTTGGGAAGACTGGGACCACACAGTTGAGTTTCATCCACTTAATGGATGCGTTTCTGAGAGTGTTGCTAAATTTCATGACCAACACTGCAGGTGCCTGTATCTCTCGGGCCTGGTTGGCGCCGGGATATATTATGAAAGGAAGCGTAGAGTACAGCCCTGTCATGTAGTCTCAGACCAAAATGGAAATCCGTAGCATCATCTTAATCATCCTCATTCTCATCGATCAGCATTAAAAAAAAATGTCTCAAATTCTGTGGCCTTTCATGCCCTGCTCTCATGGTGACCTCAATTCGATGTCCTCTTCACGTCTGTGGCCTTGGTTTGGTTCCGTCGGGGTCACCGGTATCGGCGAGTCCATGGAGGCTGTCGTTGGACGGACGTGGTGGCGCCCTCTGGAGGGAGAGCTCACTCACGCCGGCTCCGCGACTGAGCAATTATTGTCGTCAGTAGGGGGCTTAGAAGGTGGTGTCCTGCGCATGTTAGATCAGAACAGGCGCCACTGAACACCACCGAAGTGACTCGACAGCAGTGCAGAGTCTCCTATGGTGGGCTGCCTTCTGACGACTTGACATTGACTGCTCCCTGTGGATTGCCGGGGCCGGGGCCGTGGCGGGGCCGACCGGGCTGTGGTTGTGGACGGGATATCGGAATGAGCGGCGTGGGTGCGCTGCCTCTGAGGTGACGCAGAGGCTGGGACAGCAAAAATAATAATGATAATAATTATAATGATGATGATACTAATAGTAGTAACAGCAGTGATAAAACAGTGTTAACACCACCACGATCACCGACATTGAAAAACAACAACAATAGTGATGATGATGATGATGATGATGATGATGATGATGATGATGATGATGATACTGATGATGATGATGATAATGACAATCATCATCATCATCATCATCATCATTATGATGCAAAAAGTATCAACACTGCACTAAGAAAATGCCGCATATCACGAACAAGCCTGACAGCTGAACAGGGATTCATGTTATTTTAGTCTGAGAGCGGACTTAAAATCTGAATTGCACGGGCAGAGACAAAAACACTCAGTGCGTGTTTGCACGGGCAGACAGAAACTCTCAGTGTGTGTCAGTGCGTGTTCGCACGGGCAGAGAGACAGAAATACTCAGTGCGTGTTCGCACGGGCAGAGACAGAAATACTCAGTACATGTTCACCATCTACTCATACGAAGTTGTCAGTCCTTTCGTCCGCAACACCTGTTGGGTCCGCGCTGAATTCCAATCAACGTAATTATCAGACGGTGCGCCTGTCATATAACGGTGTACCGTGTCTGCATTGTGCCGTATTCGTACAGTCGACACACTGTCAGTGAGAACACTTTTAACTAGCGCATTCTCTCTGGTACCTTATAGTGTGTAGCCTACTGTGCCGAGTTATTCTGTATTATGTGGCATTATTTCTCCGTAAGTTGTGGTGTGAACATGGCATTGTTCTACACCTTAAGGTGTAGGTTGTCCAGATTTTCACTACACAAAGCAAAACGGAAGCACTGTCTGAGGAAAAAAACCGAGAATGGTATAATTATACTATCGGATGTTCGTTAAACACCACCTTCTAGAGACCAACACACAGGCGCTTCATGACGTTACCGCATGACTGACTTGCGTTCAGTCTTTCATTTACGGACACTGTGAGCTTATAGATGTATACATATGTATGTATATGTTTATGGACGTTTGTATGTATGTGGTGGGAATGAATTCTACACACTGGGTCAGTCCTAACCGTACAAGCATCCCAAAGCCGATTCATGCAAATCAAATCAACACAGAATCCTGGAGTCATTATGATACTTATTTTGCCTGTTTTAAAACAGTCACAGTCTCTCTCTCTCTCTCTCTCTCTCTCTCTCTCTCTCTGTGTGTGTGTGTGTGTGTGTGTGTGTGTGTGTTTGAGTGGGGAGTTCCATGTATATGGTGGGGGGTGGAAAGAGACAGACCTTATTAGCGTTGGTCTTCTATGTTCAAGGTAGATCATCCGCGCAGCAGACGAGTGTTGCATTCCTTTGAATTTGCCTCACCCGATGCTTTGCCAAAGATCAGTGGTAATATTTTCTGTCCGTGGCCAACACACGTCCACAAATCCCCACAGCAAGTTCATCTCCACCGCTGTGTTGTGTAGCAAGGAAGTGTATGCAAGTATAGCCTACTGCATTCGAATTTTCATCAATGAAAGAACCGATGTCCATCCACAAACAGTAACATGTATCCGTCCTTGAACTGTTTCGATGATAACAATATTGGCGTCTGTCTCAGCGACGGTTTTTCGTTCTTGAATCCTGCTCTCACTTTAGACAACACATTGCTCTCAATAAGAAACGGCCAGACGACAAAAAAATCCAAGCACAGCTACTCCAACAGGTGAAGGTCGCTGCATATCCGTACCAATCACGACGAAGTTTAGGGAATAGTTCAGTGAATCGCGCAGCCAGCCTGACACAGTGGTTAACATTCACAAATAAAAGAGACACTGATATGAAAGTGTTTGAAACATCAGATTTCTAATCCAGTTCTCTCCGCTTAATCTGTAACACGAACACGTTCGATGTTATCCATAAAAAGATAAGAAATCTTTCCTCATTGTGTGCCGCCATTATTCTTCCCAGCCACAACCTCCTCCATCCCTCCTCTCCCCCTCCCCCATCCATTCCCCTGCACCAAAATAGTAATATCCTCTGATTGGTCCACAAAACCGATCAGTATTACTATAATCTTCCGAGAACTGCAAACAACGTGATCAATTCAGCGAGACAGCATTCCCAGGTATACGTGAACTACTTCCCCTAAATTTAAACCCCGGCGTAAATCTTGACAGGAACATTAAGTGGGGGGTGGGGACAGGGATGGGGTGGGGGAGTGAAGAGAACTGGAGCAGAGATTTTTTTCTGAAACCGAGAGCATGAAGTAGAGGGCAAGGTAGTTAAAAAGGTGTTTGGGAAGAATAAAGCTACGTAAATTAAAAAAAAAAGTTATGTACATTTTTTTTTTTTTTTTTTTTTTTTTTTTGTTTCTTTTTTCTTTTGTTACGGATAAATTCTTGTGCTAAATTTGGGCTATTTGGTCTATTAGTGGAGTAATATCGTGGCGACACCATTTGACCCTACTTGCCATTCGTTTCGTTCGATTGTTTGGTCTCAAAGTGGATTCTTCTCCAGAATTTTCCCCTCGTTGCTCTGTTGCGCTTTTGTTTCTTAAATTTTCCTTTCCTTTTCTTTTCTTTCTTTTTTTTTTTTTTTTTTTCAACGTGCCATAAATGCATAGTGCGGACAGAACTTCAGTGAATTGTCTCATCCGAAAGACTCTCTCTCACAACTTATGAGGAGAAAAAAAAGATTCTTGTCATGTTCAGTTCGACCCATGGACCTGCCACTCTCGAGTTTCCTGGGCGAGTGCGACATCCACTGGGCTACCATGCCACTAAACACACCGTCACCCCTCGGCATCCTGTTATCAAATGATTGATAATCACACCCCTAGTAATGAACTTGATACTCACGGCTGTTGGAATTACACAGCGGCTTTACAAAAACTATACTGAAGTATTGTGCCAAAACTTGCATGTTGCCCTCAGATTGGCATGTAAATGGCAGTACATTTTAAAAAGAGTCATCGATGTTATTCTACTCCAAGGTCTCACACAGATTCATCTTTGTTCGTTTGTTTGTTTGTTTGTTTTTTTAAAGAGAGAAAATCCTTATGTCTTTTGTTTCAAGGTACTAGTAGACCCATATACCCCCCCCCCCCCCCCCCCGTCCCCCCCTTATTTTAACGATAAAGCTTGCTTTAATTATCCATTTTGAAAGAAAAAGGCGGCTTACTTTAGAGCTAAGAGCAAAGCTCAACACATCAGTTCAACAGTCGGTCGAGTGACCTTATCAATCAAAATTAAGAATGATAGTTTTAAGAAAAAACAGGAACACATTTGAAAAAAAAAAAAAAAAAAAAAAAAACTCACAAAGAACTATGGAATTCAATTTAAAGCAGGTAGGCCCGAGAGTATTGGGCACAATTTAAAAGAAAAACCAATGATTTGTGTCCACTGGTTCACATGAAACATCTGAAGATTTCGCTACTTCTGATCTTCGATCAATCAACAATGACACAGTCGAAGAAACTCTCCGATGTGAGATTGAGTGCGATCTGGAATTTTAACAGGAAGCAGGCACTGACAAAACTATCGAACTGGCAACACGAAATGAACAATTGAACATATTTACAACAGCATTCCCTTACTGACAACGACTGGTAAACTTTTAATGAAGTCTCTAACACAGATGAGTGGGAAGATGAATGGGTAGAAGGCCTGAAAGTTAAAGGAGTGATGCTCAGTGGGTGTGACAGTCCAAGACATGTGTTCAAGTTCGATTAGGAAGCTCTAAAAACTGTCGACACATTCAGGTACTCAGGGCTTCGTTGTAGTATGTTTGGTAAGTTTAATTAATGTCATGATTATGTATGTATGCATGCATGCATGCATGCATGCTGTATATATTATGTATGTATGTATGTATGTATGTATGTATGTATGTATATGTATGCATATGTATGTATGCACACACAGTAAAAAAAAAAAGTTTATCTTGATGTAGGGGAGTGGGGGAAGGACAAAATTTGCTTGGGGAGGCTAATCTTGACTGGGTCCCGAGGTCCAAATCACCGTCACCTTTTTAGTCATGGCTACCTAACCCTGGGCCGCCCCCATCCCCACGCCCCGACCTCACCTCCTACTCCTCTGCGGCCCAGTCTTCCCCTCCCTTCTAAGGCTTACCTCCTTTCTACGGGAACAGGCGAGTATTTTGGTGACCTTGGCCGAAAGTCAATATTGACCCACGGGTCACCGCATTCTTATCTGGGATATTGGGAAGTGAAAGGGGGGGGGGGGGGGGGGCAAGGACGAGGGAAGGGCTGCGCGAGGGGGCGAGAAGGAGGAAGGGAGGGAGGGAGAGAGGAGGGGTGAAGGGGCGGGAATGAAAACAAAAATTTGTGCCAAGGTGATTGAAAGGTGCCCGTTCGTTTGGGGTTGCCAGAGAAACCTTAAAAAGAAGGGGAAAAAAAGTGTCTATGCGTTTTTCAAGCAAAATTAGCTTGGGAGTGATAGGGGTGAATTATAGGATCAGGAGGAAGGCGGGGGGCTGGGGGGGGGGGGGGGGGAGGGGCGGAGGGAGACGGGTAGAGACTGAGGGGTGTGATGGGGTGGGGGACAGGTTATGTTGGGAGAAAAACGCTAAAGCGAATGCACATGCAAGTGTGCGCGCGTGTGTGCAACATATACATGCAGGTGCGCGTGCGTGTCTGTAATACATATGCGTGTGTGTAATATATCTGTGCGTGCGTGCGTGCGCGCGCGCGCGCGCGCGCGCGCGTGTGTGTGTGTGTGTGTGTGTGTGTGTGTGTGTGTGTGTGAGAGAGAGAGAGAGAGAGAGAGAGAGTGAGAGTTTGTCAGTCTGTCTGTCTGTGTCTGTGTGGTGAACTGTGAGGTGAAACCTGATCCTCGTGTGGCCCTGTATTTCAATCTTCTTCACTCGGATCCTGGAGGTTTATCGTCACAGGTCACTAAAGAAGATGCAAAGTCATAACCTAAAATGTGTCAACAAATCTTTCTTTCCTTCTTTGTGCCCTTGTTTTCTTTTCTGGTTCACCGGTTCCAGTATCTCTTTGGCATTAAATGTTATAACATATTGGGGCGGGGAGGGGGGTACAGAAGGCAATCTGCCCCCCCCCCCCCCCCCCCTCCCATTCCAATATTTTCATTTGAAAGATGGAGGGGGCGGTGCCCCTGCTCTTGCGTCCTCTCTCCCTCCCCCGCTCCTCCCGCCCCCCCCCCCCCCCCCCCCCCCCCCCCCCCCCCCCCCCCCCCCCCGCCCCCTTCCTCACGTTCCGTCGGTTCCGACACAACAGCCACGTGTCTGTGGAAGGAAATTTTCCACTGAATAAGATCCACAGGTCGATAAAGGAATGTATGAAGACTTAGATAACTGAACAGCAAAGCACTGCTGCAGCAGATAACTCGTCGGAAAATCAAAGCCAGGACTCAAACCACAATACCAAAGGCATCCACGCTGATTATGCAGATAAAGAATGTTTACAGAGTCTCGATGCCAAACGCCAGAAAGTCAACTTGCCACCCGTAAGTGCAAAGGAAGAAATGGAAAAAAAATGAGTCAGGGAAAAAAAAACAACCCAAAATGGACGTGCTGACAGGAAAGAGCTATTGGAGCAAAACTATCCGCTTTTGGAGACATTGTATACGGATCCTGTAGAGACGCAAATGGATTGTAATAACATAAGATGACACTTTCTCAAAAATCCAAATGCCAGCAAGAAATGAATAATATCCGGAAGAAAGGGAAATCTCAAGAAAGAAACGAAGGTTGATCAGAAACTGAGAATAAGGGTCCAGAGAAGCTTTTAGAAGCCTGAGAGAGAGAGAGAGAGAGAGAGAGAGAGAGAGAGAGAGAGACAGACAGAGACAGACAGACAGACAGAGACAGACAGAGAGAGAGAGAGAGAGAGAGAGAGAGAGAGAGAGAGAGAGAGAGAGAGAGAGACAGACAGACAGACAGACAGACAGACAGAGAGAGAGAGAGAGAGAGAGAGAGAGAGAGAGAGAGTTTCACGTGGCGTGGCTCGATCTGGCAACTGCATTTGAATGAGCTCCACACAAAATAGTTCTACTGGCTCTCAAATTGTACCATATCGCAAAAAAAGCATTTGAGAAATGCTGAAGAAATGTTTCTATGCCTTCTAAATGATGTTCTCCACAAAGGAACATGCAACTAACTGGGCCAGTCTGGAAAATGGCATAGTAGTGGGCTGTGCAAATTCTCCAGCACTGTTTGTGTTGACTATGGAGGTCATCTTGAAAGCAGCCATTACCCATGTAAGTTCAGCAGACCCTGAGAATGGATACAAAATGCCCCCTTCTTCTTCTAAAAGCCTTCATGGATGATGTAATAGTCCTTTCAACTAAGAAAGATGAAACACACAAAAACACTGAAGCAGTTAGACAAGTTAGTTGCTTCATCGAGGTTGAATTTCAAATCAAACGAAATAACGAAACCTCTCCCTGCAGAAAGGAAGAGCAGCTGAAGCTGTAGCTGAGCCACATGAAATCAGAATGGAGCAAGCTCGCATCTACAAGATATCGAAAAGTATTCTGGTCTTGCCAGCAGCTTGGAGGAATCTGGCTCTCAAGCCAAAGTCCTCGTCATAGAAGTTGGAGCAAGTGGTTTTGTGGGCTTCTCAGACTATGATCTCATGAAACAGCCCGGGATCTCTGGTAAGAAAAAGACTAGAACCCTAAAGGCAATAGCAGAGGCAGCTGAAAAGCATTCCTGCTGGATGTAGTCGAGGAACAACAAGAGTGGACATCTGTCGTGGACTGTCTGGATGAATGGCTGCTGCGGGATGAGGCAGTCTGATAAGCAAAAGGGAAGAGAATGCACACAGTAACCTTACCGTCTACTGTTCGCTCAATAGGCAGCGAGTCTATTGTTCGCTCAATAGGCAGCGAGTCTACTCTTCACTCAATAGGCAGCGAGTCGCAACACGAAACTGACAGCACAGATTCAACATAGAATGCAAATTTATATCCCTTTCAAGCAAACCTCTCACACAGGATGAAAGGTGGCGGAGTGGTTAAGACGTTCGCCTGCCAGTCCAACGTGTGAGAAGTGCGTGGGTTCGAGCCCTGCCTTTCTCGCCCTTTCTTTCCCAGTTTGAATGACAAATCGAACTGAACGTCAAGCCCATCGGATGGGGATTATAAGCGAGTCGGACACGTGTGCCTTCCTGGCCTCCTGCACACGTTAAAGAACCACGGCAGTTGAAAATCGAGAAGAGCAGGGGGGTTCCCCGCTGCCCTGACCAAATTGATGTAAAGTAAAGATAGCCGCCTGGTATTTCTTACCAAGCCACAAAAATTGTCACTTTCTGTTATCGTGTGCCATCGTGTACCGGTGGAAATGGAGGACACCTATAAAAATCGTATGCATCCCATGCGAGAAACTGGAGGGGAAAAAGAGATTAATGAAAATGAGTGACTGATATTTGAATGGTACGGGCAGCGCCAGTAGCTGCTGCTCTTCGGCTGGCTCTACCTGGGTAGAGTGGGTAGGCAGAGTGAGTGAGGTAGTGTGTTCATTGTAAAGCGCTTAGAGCTTGGTCTGTGACCGAGGATAGGCGCAATATAAGATACCCAATAAAAATAAAAAAAAAAAACACACACACACACACACACAAAAAAAAAAAAACATGCACAAGCAGGCGACTAGTCACCACAGGGACTCAAAAGATTGAACACCTCAGGAAGTATTGCAATACCTTATAAAGTCCACAGAAGGTACAAACGGAAATGCTTCCGAAAAGCTGCACAAAACTTAAAGGGGTTGTGTTACCATTACGCGGGAAGGCTCTTAACTACACTACTCAAAATAAGAACTCACAATATACTACTGGCAACGCTGTCTCTCAGACCAAAACACTACAGCCGATGTTAAGAAGAACGGACGCAAAATCTTCCAAATTTATTCAAGAACAAATTCATTGGACCATTGCACGAAATCAACAAATCAAACCCGGACAGCGGGCTGTAATGTCCAATCACCCTTCCTCAGGATCGTCACATAAGCCACAACTGAAAACTGCACACCATTCAGTACCGAGTGTATAGCTACCGTTTGCCACCAGGCAAGCGGCACAACGTCGACGCATGGAGTCCGCCAGGGTCCGAAGAGTGTCCCGCGGTATGGCCTGCCACTCCTGCTGCAGAAAGAGAGTGAGCTGGGCCACGTCAACAGGCGGGGGGGTGGTTGTGGGCTACCCGCCGTCCAAGGACATCCCATCCCATCCCAGATCGGGTGAGCGAGATGGCCACTGCATCCGGATGATCCCCCCTCTTGCTGCAGATGATCGTCCACGACACCGGGCTCGGTGTGGACGGGCGTTGTCGTCTTGGAAAACAGCAGCGTTGCCCATGCCCTGAAGGGCGGGCTGGATCTGGGGCCTCACAATCACGTCACGGTACCCGCACCCCTGTCAGCATGCCTTGAATGACGTACAGGGGACTTCTGTCTTGACGACTGACTGAAGCCATCACAGAACCCCCTCCGTAACGATCCACCTCACGAACTGTGGCTTCAGCAAAACGTTCTCCTGGCCTTCGCCACACTCGGGTCCTGCCGTCACTGAATGCCAAGGTGAAGCGGGACTCATCTGTGAACAGCACCATAGCTGCCTCGTCCAGCGAACGTGATGACGACACCAATCTGCCCGTGCTCTGCGGTGAGCTGGAGTAAGTGGTACTCGGACTGCTGGTCTCTGGGATGACAGCCCAAACTCGTGCGAACGGTTACAAACTGTCCTTCTACTGACATGACATTTGAAGTCTGCAGGAGCTCACGCCTTAAGGTGGATGAGGTGACAGTCTGATTGCGTAGGGCAGACAGCAGGAGGAATCAGTCAGCATGTCTGTCGGTACACCGAGGACGGCCTGATCGTGGTCGATCCTGCACGCTGCCGGTGGCCTGAAACCTCTCTACAAGACGTTGGATGGTGGAATGGGACACGTTCAGCCTAGCCATTTCGCGGCCTGAAATCCCTTTGTCAAAAACAAAGGCAGTTTTAAGGTAGACAAAAGAAAACTGAAAAACAAACAAAAACAACAATGACATAGTGAATTAACTTGAACATTTTCACCTTACACATCCAAGACAAGTGACATGGCATCACATACAAACTGAATATAAGGGCAGTTTTAAGACAAAAAAATAGAGAACTGAAAACAAGGCAAAAAAAAAAAAGATGTCACAGTGAACTAACTCAACCATTTTAACCTTAAACATCGGAGACAAGTGACATGACATTATCACACAAAAACCGAGTACTAGGGCCGTTTTTAAGAGAAGCAATAGAAAACTGTCAAGCGGATACACAGATAAACGTACTTTCATCTGCTGGAGAGATCAAAGTCCATAATCAAAACAGAAAGTTGAGCACACTGACGATCACATGTACAGCCATGAGGAGAGAATGTATTAATGACATCTGCCAAACTGTAAGGTTCTGACAGAGAAAAAACGTAACATTGTGAAAACCCCAAGTTTTCCTGGGCATACCTTCTCCACATAATTTTCTTCTAACAAAAGAACATGAATTGATGGACAATTGGATCTGTCAGTTCCTAAAATTTCAAATTGAAAACAAAAAAAAAAAAAACAAAACAAAAAAAAAGGAGAAAAAGTTATCATTAGTACCAACTAATACAATCAACTCCAACAAGAGTGCATTATTTTCAAAATAGAAATGACAAAACATGAGTGAAATGTCTTTCTACTGGAAACAGAACCTTCATATATATTGTAAGACTTATTCATAAAAATAAAAAAAAACAAAAAAAATCAGATCATGATTCAACGACAGAATCGCAAACCTGAAGGCCCACCAATGGCTTTGGGGAAAACCAACCAACCAACCAAGAGCACCTATATTCTGAATATGTATCCCTCACATGGCCTTGGTGTCCTAATTGGCAAAACTTACTAACTTTCTGAAACTTTTAGTGTACACCTCTCCGACCAACTTTTACGACTCTTTTTAAAAATCAGGAACTTGTTATTCAGCAATTTCTTTCAAATAAAGAATTCCTACCAGATGAGGGAAACATATCACCCATGCACCATACAAACATAAAAACAAAGCCACCACGCCCATGAGTGGCAAATGTCATCTTCTTACACATGTTAGCACCCATGCTCTCTCATTTAGGCTCCTCAATCTTGCCTTGGGCGATGTCAGTCATGCGTGGGTACTTGACCTTGCGTTTGTCCAGCTCATCTTGCCCCCACATCAGTAACTTGAGCAGACTGGCCAACTCTGGTGTGGCATCCACCTCCAAGACTGCGGCGTTCAGTTCACTGGCCACCTGTCAGATGGATTTACATTGGTAATCATTGTCGCTGTCGCCAACACTGTCACCGTTGTTAACACAGAGGTGATAACTAACAACACTATAGCCTTAATTAGTCTGAGAGACAGTGGTTGTTTCAGGGTTTTCACCATTTATCTTGTTATCATTCTAGTACATAAAAAGGCATGGAATTTGTAAGTTTTTAGTCTGTAAATCAGTGCAGATTTTCATCATTATTGTAGTTCTCAATTTTGACAGAATGGGACGCAGAGAAGGTCTTTTTCTTTTCATTTCTTAAGAAAAGAAAACAAAACAAAAACGAGAAAAAGCATTTTTTTTTTTCAACCAGGCATTTGCTGTTGGGATGGAACCATTCCTAAAGATGGGAGAGGTGGGGTTCACCACTACTCAGATCATTTCAGTTAATTTGTTAACTGTCTCTTCCTCATCATTTAGACAATAAAGAATTAAAAGCAGCTATTCACTTCTACTCACCAATTCTAACATACAACAGTACTGAACAGGGGTGAGGGTTTTATATCCAAAACGCACACAACAGATTAGTGAAATCACTTATGATCGGAGAGAACAGTGGGCACATTTACATGAATTTAACACAGGGGAAAACCAGGGATTGTAAAATCACTAATGATTGGAGAAGAGAGGGCACATTTACTTGAATATAACAGGCGAAAACCAGAGATAGTGAATCATTTATGATTGGAAAAGAGAGGGCACATTTACATGAATACAACAGTGGAAAACCAGGGATTGTAAAATCATTTATGATTGGAGAGAAGAGAGGGCACATTTACATGAATTTATTGAACAGGCGAAAACCAGGGATAGTAAAATCACTTATGATTGGAGAAGCTACGGCACATTTACATGAATATAACAGGGGAAACCCAGGGACTGTAAAATCACTTATGATTGGAGAAGAGAGGGCACATTTACATGAATATAACAGGGGAAACCCAGGGACTGTAAAATCACTTATGATTGGAGAGGAGAGGGCACATTTACATGAATATAACAGGGGAAACCCAGGGGACTGTAAAATCACTTATGATTGGAGAGGAGAGGGCACATTTACATGAATATAACAGGGGAAACCCAGGGACTGTAAAATCACTTATGATTGGAGAGGAGAGGGCACATTTACATGAATATAACAGGGGAAACCCAGGGACTGTAAAATCACTTATGATTGGAGAGGAGAGGGCACATTTACATGAATATAACAGGGGAAACCCAGGGACTGTAAAATCACTTATGATTGGAGAAGAGAGGGCACATTTACATGAATATAGCAGGGGAAACCCAGGGACTGTAAAATCACTTATGATTGGAGAGAGAGAGGGCACATTTACATGAATATAGCAGGGGAAACCCAGGGACTGTAAAATCACTTATGATTGGAGAAGAGAGGGCACATTTACAAGAATATAACAGGGGAAACCCAGGGATTGTAAATCACTTATGATTGGAGAAGAGAGGGCACATTTACAAGAATATAACAGGGCGAAAACCAGGGACAGGAAGGAGGGATGAGGGAAGGGTAATGTGCTACCAAGCAGGTTAAACTGACGACGTGGAGGGAAACATGGGTCGCTCAATAATTGAGAGAGAGAGAGAGAGAGAGAGAGAGAGAGAGAGGAAAGAGAAGAGAGGTGGAAAGAGTGAGAGAGAGAGAGAGAGAGAGAGAGAGAGAGAGGAGAAAGAGAGAATGAGAGAGAGGAAAGAGAGAGAGAAAAAAGGGGGGGGGGGGGGGGGGGGGGGGGGGAGAGTGAGAGACAGCAGTCTGTGTTCCTGCACCCTGGCCTCTCCCCTCATACAGCTTTTCTTTGGTTTCAAAGTGAGGAAACTTCAGGCGGAAATTGAAACAAACTTAGAAAAAAGAAAAATAACTGTACCACCTGACGAAAAAAACAAAGACGTAAATAATTGTTTCTTAATTTGTTTGCTCTTTCCTCTGATGGTACAGTAATTTTTCTCTTAAATGTAGCTTTCCTTGGGAAGAACAGTACCCTCCCCCTTCCCCTTTTTGTTGTTGTTGTTGTTGCCTTTTGTATTTTGTGTGCTGTTTGAAATGTTTCAGTGGCGTTACTCCCACACCACTGCCTCATTCAGGCTCCCCTCGGCACAGCCACACCCAATCTGTCCTGACACAGTCTCACCACTCATAGCCCATCTGGGGCAATCAATACCTGGTCTTCATAAGCCACCCCACTGGAGGAAAAAAGACAGGCAAAAGTTTACGATCGAAGCATATACAATGCTATGTATGGAATCAACTTCTTTCAAAGAAGAAACCCAAGAGGTGTCCAGGATCCAAAATCTTCAGTGCCATTTCCAGATCTGTGCAAATCTCACAATGAGTGATACCACCACTTCCTTCCTTCTGCACATGTGAATGAAATGTTAGTTGTCCGCCTTGAGCAAGGCTTGACTGCGAGTCACTGCATAAAAGAAAAGGCGGCAGCATGACCTGCTTGATGAAACAGCTATCTGGACGGCGCTTTGCTGAGAGAGGATTTTGTGCAGGGCACAAAAATAGAAGGTAAGTTCCCCAGTGCACCCTCACTTCAGCAGCGCGATAGCAGAACAAAAAAAGCACTCAAGTAGTCCTTGTTAATGTGAACTGCTTGTAGCTTTGCCACTTTTATCAGTGTCTGCAGGGTTTCATGTGAATAACTATGTCTGGTCACACCTTAATCTCACCTATAACGTTCGAAGTGCTGCGATGGCAGGTCATGGTGTGTGTGGATAGCTATAAATACTTGATCTGCTTGTGACCTTTATGTCACTTGATGTTATATATCGCAGCTTAGATTTTTTTGGGGTCATGTGACCCTGGTGTGCATTCCGAGACTTCACTTTGCACTCACAAACCTGAAGAGCATTTCAACTACTAAAAAAAAGGGCCAAAATTCAATCACTTCATAAATCCTGACTTCATTCTCTGATGTTTTTGTTAAACTATTTTTTTTTTGCACCATTTAATCTTTTCTTTTTTTGCGTGCTGTTTATGAAGGTGGCGTTTATGTTTTTAGATCTAGTAAATCAATTATTTTTGCATGTCCTTACAATACCTTACAACAACAAAGAGAATAAAATGTTTTTGACTATATTATTAAAAAGTCTCAGATGAAAAAAGTATTAAAAAGGCTAGCAAGTACATTGACATCCTGGGTGTACAGAAGCATGCACACACGCGCGCACACGCGCGCACACACACACACACACACACACACACACACACACACACACATTTCACACACAAAATACCTAACATTGTAAAGTCCATGCAGTGACAAGAAAAAAAAAAAAAGAATGCTAGACTTTGGTGAGAAACTATTCAGATGATGGGCAGAAATACTTGGACAGTTTACTATTTAGGATAAGACCGCTGGTTTCAAAATCAAACAGCTTCAGATATCACATAAAACAGTGTATTGCTTACCAAAATTTGAGGTCATTCTTAACGAAAACAAATGTATCCTCAAGATAACAATTAGTCAGAATCGTTGTCCCATGACAGCAGACTCTAAGGGCACTTTAATATGCTTGGACAGTCTACGATCTCCACAACTTTGTCCTCAATCACCTGCCAAAGGGTAGTGGTTCAGAAACCAGTTCAGTCCCTTCATTGAAAGAGGTCTGTGTGGACGGCTGGCCCGTTGGTAACAATTTTGTCTCGATAATGACAGCCAGAAAAGTGAGAAAGCCTTGCTTTGAATTTCACCTGGGATAGACTTTTGTTGCCATGTCAACCTTTTACATACTGAAGTGCCATGGTGGACAGAACCGGTCTTGAATACAGAGTTCAGAGATATGGGCGCAGGGGTGGAGAAAAATTGTATCAGGAAAGCTGATTTCAAATGAAAATTACAAACATTTAAAAGCTGATTTCAAATGAAAATTACAAACATATAAAAAAAAAAAGTGGCTAGCATTCTGGCTTTATCACGTTTATGCCGGCTGAACAACACAAATACAGAGTCAGAGTGCTTTCCCTTTGTTCTTCCCTGCTGTTGGGTGTATCAGAAAGGGTTACAGCCAATCAATGGAGGCTTTACAGTTTAGTTTTTTGGGATGAAAATGCTGACTGACACTTGCCAATATTTAAGATATCATCCTAGTTTAATCATGGATGTCAAAAACACATACACTTAAATCTTTGAGACTTTAAAATACCCCTTCATTTTCTTTGACAGGGGAGAAAACAAACCAACCACCCACAAAAATCAACCCTGTTTATCTGACCTTTTGTCTCCGAAATATGAAGCAGCTCTCCAAAGGGGGAGTTCTCTGGATTCTCAAAAGCCAGCAGTGCTAGGGTCTTCTCCAGCTCCGTCAGCACGTCAGGGTTTTCCTCCACCCGTTCTGCCAGGTGGGTTTGGGCGTAGTTCAGTGCCTCCTCTGTGTCTCTGTTCCGGATCAGTTCTATCAGCTTCTGTTGCTGTGAACACAGAAATTGTGCACATCTGTCATGACCCAGAATGTTCCACAATCCAAAACGAAGGCAAGACATGTGAACGTCTGTACCTACCTCAAAATCCAAACATTTCTAGATATGGGCAAACACAGACAACTGAAAACATACAGCTTTTCAGAAGCAGATGTTTTCCACCTTTACCGAACCACCTTCCCAGCAATAAAAATCTTAACCAGGTTCTCAGCAATAAAAAATCTTAATCAGCGTTAATATTTGAGTTTTTTTACTTTTAATCTGCCTATCTGCCATAGCTTTTTAGTGACCAGTTTATCTGTACCTGCCTGACGATGGGTCAGTCTGTTTTTTGTTTCCATACCAGTCGCACGAGAAGTGTTGAATGGTATTTTGTAAGATTTAGGCTTCGCAGTTTCAAGTCCTGTGGTTGTTTTTTTCAATACCTTCAGAATGAGCCATTGAAAATAAAAATCACCTTGTAATGAGTCTCATAAACCACAACAAATGACAGTGATAAAACAGCTCATAGGACAAGACTGAACTACTTACTGGTGTGTCAACCATTTTTTTTCTTCATCTTTTTGTTTGTGTGTCATGTGCAACTGAACAAGGTGTACATGTATAGATCCTACAAGAAAGATCTATGAGTACTTTCTCATTTCCAAGGATGAAAACATACATTTTTAATCTTGGTAATTATTACTACTGTTGTAACATTCTGTGTTTTTCTTAGCCTCTTACTATTTGTTCATTTCTTTTTTTTTTTTTTTTTTTTCTTTTTTTTTTCTTGCTGTCCCACGCTCATTCCGACACCCTGTCCACAGCCCCGGCCCTGGTCGGCCCCGCCGCAGCCCCCCGGCACCGGCAATCCACAGGCAGCAGTCAATGTCAAGTCGTCAAGAGGCAACCCACCGGAGGAGACACTGCACTGCTGCCGAGTCACTTTGGTGGTGTTCAGTGGCGCCTGTTCTGATCTAACATACGCAGGACACCACCTACTAGCCCCCTACTGACGACAATATTGCTTAGTCGCGGAGCCGGCATGAGTGAGCTCTCCCTCCGGAGGGCGCCACCCACCACGTCCGTCCAACGACAGCCCCCATGGACTCGCCGATACCGGTGACCCCGACGGAACCAAACCAAGGCCACAGACGTGGAGAAGACATCGAAACTGAGGTCACCATGAGAGAAGGGCATGAAGGGCCACAGAATTTTTTTTTTTTTTTTTTTATGCTGATCGATGAGAATGAGGATGATTATGATGATGCTACGGATTTCCATTTCGGTCTGAGACTACATGACAGGGCTGTACTCTACGCTTCCTTTCATAACATATCCCGGCGTCAACCAGGCCCGAGAGATACAGACACCTGTCAAATTTGGCAACACTCTCAGGCAAATTTAAGTGGATGAAACTCGACTGTGTGGTCCCAGTCTTCCCAACTGAGTCCGCAGCAAACTCAACTCTGGGTAGGAGCCGGTCGGGGCAGAAAAACCCCATGGAATTGATATGACACAAAGCATTTAATAACTACTGTTGTTTAATTGATGGCCAAACCATCTTTTGGGACCACTGTTACAAGAAATCCATGTCCCATGAGTGTGGTGGTCAATTACCTGTGAAACATGTCTTTTACCTGTGATTACCAACAACAAATACAGCCATTATCACATGAAAATGATGAAATGAAATCCAGTTTTCTCAAATTCTGCCTAAATATCCCTGCAACTTGCATATTTTTTTAGCCACTTTACAGGTCTTTTTTTTCTTTCCTTCCTTTTTTTTTTTTTTTTTTTAAAATAAGGCTTTCATATTTTTTTATGTGGCTTTCACAATTCAGCTGTTGAACCTGGCTCCTATACCATGGGTGTCCGGCCACCACTCGATTTTTAGAGAAAACGAAAAGTGACTTCAGTTCATACTTTGTGTCTATGCCTCCATGTGTGCACAAGCACATGTACCTATCTGTGTGTGCGCGTGTGTGTGAGTGTGTGCGCGTATGTGTGTGTTCGAATCCCATCAGAGTCATGTGGTTTTTTTCTGCCCCGACTGGCTCCTACCCAGAGTTGAGTTTGCTGCGGACTCAGTTGGGAAGACTGGGACCACACAGTCGAGTTTTCATCCACTTAATGGATGCATTTCTGAGAGTGTTGCTCAAATTTCCTGACCAACACTGCAGGTGCCTGTATCTCTTGGGCCTGGTTGACGCCGGGATATATTATGGAAGGAAGCGTAGAGTACAGCCCTGTCATGTAGTCTCAGACCGAAATGGAAATCTGTAGCATCATCTTATCATCCTCATTCTCTCATCGATCAGCATTAAAAAAAAAATGTCTCAAATTCTGTGGCCCTTCATGCCCTGCTCTCATGGTGACCTCAATTTCGATGTCCTCTCTCCACGTCTGTGGCCTTGGTTTGGTTCTGTCGGGGTCACCGGTATCGGTGAGTCCATGGGGGCTGTCGTTGGACGGACGTGGTGGCGCCCTCGGTGGGGAGCTCACTCACGCCCGCTCCGTGACTAAGCAATTATTGTCGTCAGTAGGGGCTTAGTAGGTGGTGTCCTGCGTATGTTAGATCAGAACAGGCGCCACTGAACACCACCGAAGTGACTCGGCAGCAGTGCAGTGTCTTCTCCGGCTGTGGCTGTTGACGGGCTGTCGGAATGAGTGGTGTGTGCGCACTGCCTCTGAGGTGGCACAGAGGTTGGGACAGCAAAAAAAAAAAAAAAAAAAAGTCTTTTAATTTCTGTCAAAGCTGCAACCTGAATGTCATGATAAATCAGCCATGAAGAAAGTCCTACAGTGTACAATATTGTATTAAAGCCACTGGATATGTCTGGAGAGATCACACCAAATCTCTCATCTACCATATATTTGATTCTCTTCTGGAAATGACAATATTTACCACAATACTAAATTCTAACACTGTCAGCAAGTCATCAGTATCTTGCTACACAGCAAAATATTCTATGAGCAATATTTTCAAATTGTATATTTGACCAAAAAAAAAAAAAAAAATCTGTGTTCCACATATCAAAACACCTATGCACATGTGATGGAAGGTTACTATAAAGACAATTTTTATAATTCACACATTATCAAAAAAAAAAAAAAAAAAAAAAAAAAAAAAAAAAAAAAAAAAGCCAACATGATTTAATTATCTGCATCAGAAAGCAAGAAACACTTTCAAACTATTCTAATTTCCTAATGCTCTTTTGTTATATAAGTTGGAATCTTAAATGAAAAAATATGTACCACATTTTGCACTTTTGCACTTAATTGGAAAAAAACGAAATGCTGAAGGTATTTTAAATGTGTCGGAGGTAACTATCATCCAAATTCTGTTTTTCTGCTGTTTTTATCTAATGCAGTGATCATTCTACTGACATGATGTCCCTTGTTATCAAAGAATGTGCAGTACTGTCAGAATCAAGTGTGTTTTTTATCATCTACATCTCACTGTCGCATGAAAAAACAGGGTTGGTGGCAAGACATATAACACTATTTCTTTGTCATGAAAAAAAACCCCAAAAAACCTGGAGTAGTGACACAAACAAATGTTACCTTATGTTTGCTGACAATGTAAGTTTTATGGTTTTTTGTTTTTTTGGTAGTGACTGACAACTGAATGTCCACTACCCTGTGCAACTAGATAATCAGAAACAATGTATTCATGTGAACAGTGTAGTCTGTGGTTGAAAACTTTTGGCATCAGCAACGAATGACTAAGAGTGGGTCCAAGATTAAAACGTTTTTTTTTTTTTTAATTTCACACATTTTATTTCTCTTCTAATGCTCTGAACAATAAAATAAAATATTGGAGTTTTAAAAATCTAGTTCATATCTTTCACAGCCTTGCCTGCGTCATGGGGCCATATCAGGATCGTACAATATTGGAGAACATTTCTGTAAAGGTATATCTATTAAAAAAAAAAACAAACAAAAAAAAGAAAATAAAGAAACAAACGAAAACCCCACAACTTGAAACCATGACCGAAAGTGACCTCTCATAGATGACCTTTTGAGAGCAGGTGACTTCTGCATAATCTTACATATTCAGTCAACACACAACATTACAACACACCTGCAGCCTGAAGTAGAGGTAGCGATGTTTGTCCAAGAGTTCTGGATACAGGGCAATGACCACGTCAATGGCTTCCTGGATCTGTCCGTTCTGTACCAGACAGACCGCAGGCGGATCCGGTCATCCAAGGCGTCCAGTTCTATGGGAGGGTTCACGCCTGCCTCTTGCCGAAACTTCTCAGCAGCTTCTTTGAATCCCTCTAGAACAAAACCTTATGTGTCGGGGGTCAGCAGATCAGATTTCACAACTGGTGTAACCAAAGCTTTCAAAGGGTTGCTTTGCGTTTATGATTGGTTTCAAACAGGAAAAAAAAAAAAAAAATCCTGTAAAATATGGAATCAGACAGGCCTTAATTTTAGTGCAGAGCAAAGTGTAGTAACTATGATAATAAATAACTGACGAAAATACATAGCACAAACAAAAAAACCCCCCCCCCCCCCCCCCCCCCCCCCCCCCCCCCCCCCCCCCCCCCCCCCCCCCCCCCCCCCCCCCCCCCCCCCCCCCCCAATAAAAAAAACAAAAAAAAAACAAAAACAAAAAAACGACCCATAAAACAACAAGAACAAAGGCAA
>JADBJO010009627.1:75000-77500 GCA_016801955.1 Conus betulinus
ATACTTTTGTTGTGGATAGGAGGGAAGTTGGAAGTTAGTAGGGGACGGGTAGGGGGAAGGGAGGGGGGGAGTTCCGATGTAGGATTGGAGGCTCTCCACCATGGCTGATATTGCCTCAGGCGGGAGCTTGTTGAACTCCCTGTAAATGTGGGGGAAAAAGAAAAATTTCGTATAGTCCCTATACCAGGTTTCCGTGGTATACTGTTTATTGTGCTATACAACTCCTAAAAACATGAAAACTCTATTTGAAACATTCCTTTTATCAAAATCATACATGGTTCCACCAGTTATTTATTAATTATTGCATAACATCGAAATAAATCATGAACATGCATGGATGTTGCTGTTACAAACGCCCCATAATTGCAAAACTTGCAAGAATTTCTTGGGTCTGACGTTTACTTTAAAATGGAAGGCATCTCACCATTTCTCCAATCCTTTTCAAACTAATCAACCGCTTCTTGTGTGATCATCTAGCTCCTTTATGTTCATGTTCACGGTCTCACGGACTGACACTCTACAGAGAAAATGGCTGTTTCCCTCCGTATATACTGTTCCTCCATATACTAGAACTAATATATGATCTGGCAAAGTTTCGACAAAGGCTAATGGTTGAGCTTTACGTCTTCATTGCAAAAGCTTTTAGGGACATGTTCTTTCACGGTAGTCTTATAGTCTTTGGCAGTTTCGAAAGGTGAGCTTTTAAACTAGTGAACTAGGACTTCGCCGGCGCACACATCCATGTGATGTTCCGATTTTGTTGAATTCCAACACAACTGGCTATTTATCACAACAGAAAAAAAAAAACCCAACAAAAAACCCCCACCACGAATCGTTGAACATCAATTGCAAACAAATGTTTAGAAACTAAATACAAAAACTTACTGAAAATGAAATAAAGGTAACAAACCCCGAAGTCTTTGGTCTTGTGCACCGTCGCAAGAACAACAATAACTCTGTACCGGAAGTAATATTCCTTTAGTAGTCTCACACTTACGTTTCCGATTTATATTTATAATTAATTTGTTTTTTAAAGTTAGAAAATGGATGAAATTATCATCAAAGGATGGACTTCAGCTAAAATATTATACTTTTTGTAATATGTTACTTTTATTTAAAAAAATATTTTCGGCGTTTTCCTACTCTCCTTTCGGGATCGTTCAACAATCATGGCGGAAGACAGTTGTCTGCTTGGAATACTCTATGTTGATTAGTGATGCTGTTTGTGATTATTTTGTGGAGAGTGTTACTGGAAAACAATACATAAATCATGGCTGAGAGGTGAGAGTTATTCATGAATGATCAGATTTAATTGATTTGATTGAAGTGTTGGGGCAATCGGTGAGAAAAGGCTAACAGCAACCTGCTAAACTGGACGACACTGAGTGACTGACAGGTGCCCATGTCGGTTCATGTTGCCCTGCCCACTCGATATGTTTACACTCGAGTCCACAGTTCGGGTTTTCAGCCACAGCGTTGCTGTATCAATGTAAACCGTTGAATAGTTAGAATGTCAGTGATTTCAGCTGACAGACTTATGTTGAAAGTAACGTTTTTTTTTTTTTTTCCTGGAGGGCTAGTCAGTGGCAGTGGAGGGAACCACACTGGTAGAGTGGAAGGGAAAAGCAGATCTGTATCTTATCGGAGATTTGAACATCAAACCGAGTCAGTCATAGTTGGTACCATTCGGTCAATGGACAGTCTGTATGAAATTAAGAACATTTTTGTTCATCAAAAAAGACTTTGGGGAAAGGCCTGAACAGCAGGCCTTCTGAATAAATTTATGCATCTAGATGATTTTTACTTATTATTGTGACCTGAACTGCATCTGTCTTTGAATCTCTCTCTGTCTGTCTCTCTCTCTCTCTCTCTCTCTCTCTCTCTCTCTCTCTGTCTCTCTCTCTCTCTCTCTCCTCTCTCTCTCTCTCTCTCCCCCCCCCTCTCTCTCAGTCTTTCTCTTGCTCACTCTCCCCTCTCTCTCTCTCTCTCCCCCTCCACCTCTCTCCCCCCTCCTCCTCCCTCCCACACTCTCAGAGTATCTCTGTGTCTGTCTTCATCTCTTCTCTTCTTTCTATCATTGGTCCCCATGATGAAAGTTTGTCTCAGATAATACTCTTTTCTTGTAAGTAAATTGTGTCTGTCAGACTGTTTTGGTCCCTCTCAGTTTCTGCCACAGTTCTGTCAAGATCTGTCTTCCTCTCTGCTTAAGGCCATAATGTCCACTGCCATGATGATGACAGTTCTGACTTATAATAATGTAGGAATTGCCCCTTCAGCACAAGCAGCAAGAAACTGGCTTAGGCCAGTCATGGTACACATGCACCATATGCAATTTTTACACACGCACACACGTTCACACCACGTCCACCTCATCCTGTTTCTATGTTTAGAAGCCTTGCTTCCCAGTTCTCATTCTCTCTTGCTCTGTGCTCCCTCCCTTTTTCCCCCACCCTCCCCCCAGCTCCCTTGTTTACTCTCTATGAAACAAGAAGATCAGTAA
>JADBJO010009628.1:0-2500 GCA_016801955.1 Conus betulinus
TCTGAAGTTAAAAAAAAAAAAGAGAGAGAGAGAGAGAAAGAAACCAAGCCTCCATCCCCCTCTTATGTTCTAAAAAAAGACAGAAAGAAAAACCAAGCCTCCATCCCCCTCTTATGTTCTAAGTTACTGTATGAATACTGTACGGTGGGTGTTCGTTCAATCAATAAAAACTACATAACAGTACATACACAGAGCTCTTAGATTCTTCATTAATTATATCCAAGTAACATTCTACGCATCCAAAACGAGGTAAGGCGTACTGTTTTGTTTTTGCAATGCTGACAAACTAGCAGCAAAAACCATGAAAAGATGATGCATCGATAAAAATTGTCTTTCAAAATTCCTTGCACGATTAAGGATAACTATTGCTTCTATTGGAACTACTCACACTGCCGTTACACTGTTACTACTAACATGAATTTGACGCAAAGTTAACTAAATAAATAAACGTTTTTTTAAACTTGAAAAAAGTGTCCTTAAGTTGTGCTAGTCGCGAGGCATTTGGCCACAGAATTTTGAGGAGGCAGAAGTGACCTCACACTGTCTGCTAGGAATGGAAGGAGATGAACGAGGTGTCTGAATGAAGCAGCCTCGTATATTTACCTAAACACAAGTGATGATAAACTGTTCCAGCTTCCGAAATGCTGACACATCCAGAGTTCTGTCTGTTGTTATTTCTTCAATCATAACGAAACCTATGCCATTCAAAGTGGAATTTCACTGATACAAGGGACGCAAGATACCATGCAAGAGCAAGAGCAAATCCGTCGGCTTGAACGCGTTAAATGGTCACAATTCCCAGGAGATCATCCGCGTCTATAACAAAACTCAAGCAAACAAATGTAAACTGTTGAGCAGTAATTTTTTCCCAGCTTCCCTTTGCTGCTTTTGAAAACTATGCTCGGTGGTCATTCAGCGCTGAGCTAGGGTACACAGAAAGCTTAGAAATGGACGCGCAAAAGGTGTCACACCGAAGAATATTTTATAACCCCACCCCCCCAACCCCGCCCCATCCTTCAGTTCATGTTGTTCCCTTATCTTTGTATAATAAATGTTGGAGCTAATTTTACAAGTTCCCTTTTGGGGTTTTCCCTT
Organism: Conus betulinus; assembly: GCA_016801955.1. Lineage (NCBI taxonomy): Eukaryota > Metazoa > Mollusca > Gastropoda > Neogastropoda > Conidae > Conus > Conus betulinus. Next base: position 1,096 of record JADBJO010009628.1, read on the forward strand.
TAAACTTTGTGATGATCAGGAACTGCTTGTTTCTTTTTCTTTTCGAGTTTCCCCTTTGGTCCTACTAATCTGTTAAATCAAAGCCCAGTCGAATACGCAGGTGGGGCCTCTTTTCAGGGCCGCCACTAGACTGGGACAAAACAATTCTGATCCTGAACAACAAACATAACATTATTCTTAAATGTACATCCAATAAAAAAAAAAGACTGACATACTTTGGTCTCATAAAGATGAATTATGTTTATGGCGTTACCTGCTCCATTTCGTTTGTCGTCTCTAGTAAGAAAAAAAAATCCTTAAAAACAACAACAAATCATTTTTAAGATGGCATATATGGGCAAACACAAACGTGAGGGGAACCAGCTGGACAGGGGGTTTTCATTATCTATCATACAGCCTAATCAATATTACAAACAAATCATATGTATATATCTATTTATCTATATCATCATTTATATATATTATATATATATATATATACATATATCCCAGAATGCTATCCCAGAAAATTTTTATAATTCAATATTTCTTGCAGTCATTGCAACATCAAGCTGCTCTGTAAATTGCTGGAATGGTGCTCAGTACTTATCCTTGGAATTTATTGGTTTACTATAATTCAGTCCCTTGTAGATTCATTCCAAGAACTGGCCCTCAGGATTAGCGTCTTAAGATGTGATCTTTTTATATTTCTACTTTTTAAAGAAAATGTAGCTTATTTTGCTGTTTCATGATTTCCTGATGTTTCTTAGGTGGCACTTTTTTGTTTTTTTTTTTTTTGTTTTTTTACTTTTTTTGAAAATTCAACAAACATACTATGCTATTGAACACCAGCCTTCTTCTGGGATAGCATTCTCCTCAAAACAGAAAAAGGCAGAAGAGTCAAAGTTATCACTTTCCGAAGTTATTAAGGATAAACAATCAGATGTGGAAATACCAGTATCAGATCGAAAGACAGAAAAATGATCCACGAAGTTTCAAACACACACTCAAACCAACTAACCCCACCCCCTCCCAATACACTCTTTAACGAAAAAAAAAAGCCAGTCAAGGACCACAGAAGGGGAAGTTATTAACTACGACATTCTAGTACAATAGAATAGGCAAGATATCTTGCCCACGGTGCTACAAATTTACGTTGTAATTTAAGATATATGCATATATTTACCCCAAATCCGAATGATTTAACATGCTGCTGGACATGAGGTTTGAAACTATGATTTGATAAAGCGTCTTCACTGCTGCTAGATATCGCGTTGGAAAACGAATCCATATCTGCGCACAAACTAACAACTGGTTCCCATCATTTGATGAGGCGTCTTCACTGCCGCTATAACCGACGTCCATACCTGCGCACAAACTAAACAACCATTAACAAGCGCCAAGGGCTACCATGGGAGCACAGAAA